>OX424572.1:198425181-198430181 GCA_949152435.1 Gastracanthus pulcherrimus
GGCGGTGTTCTATTTTTTGACAGGATATTATGGGCCACGATGTTGGTGATCGTTACCTGAGAAATTTCAAAACTTCGTACTTTTAATTCAAGTGAACTTAATACTTAAAAGCACCCAATTAATGTGTTACTTTTTACTGAAAATAGGATAGGTAGAATTTAGTTCTTGCACATATTATATTGACATATGGTTCTAACAATTTCTAACATATTTTTAAAGATAAGAATAACAAAAAGTAGTTGTTAATATCACTTTATAATTTATCATCTAGATGAAAATGTTATATGTGTAATTTTCTTTAAAATCCTCTAAATCTGTTATATTTATATTTATAATTGTTATTATAAGCAAATTTTAAAGAATTTATTTATAAACAATCAGAATACTTGTTTGTTTAAAATGTCATACAGAATATATCATATGCATAAGTTAGGCATCTATGAATAAAAACGTTCTTTTAGAACAAAACTACCGTATTCACTATAAATTGTTCGCATTGTAAAAAATAAAAAATGAATATTATTAATACAAAGGGAATTAATAGAAAAATCATTAAAAATTATAAAAATGGAAAATCAGCTAGAAAGCTACTCTAATATAAAGTGTTCAAAATCGTACTTTAGATGTGATAGTTAAATTGAGTAAGGTGGTACTGAATAGCTCAAAATTAATATTTTTAACTACCTTACACTTAAATTAGACAGTAAAATTTTAACATCATTAATTTAGATTCTGTGGCGTATAAGATAATTATAAATGTAAACCAAACCAGCGAGCGGTAAAGGAAATCGATCGCCCGCAAAATTTTCCAAAGGCGTGTACACGGTTTCGTGCGGAACGTAAAATTGTGCGCCACCTCCGCATTCTCTCCTCGGAGCTTCGATCTTTCACCCTCTCGAACTTGCCTCCTACGCGTTTAGCGCCCTTTTTCGTACAAGGTGACTCTCTTTCTCTATCTCTCTTCAGTTCCCATGTTCAATTAAATTAAAGAAAATTTAAAGCTGCAATTTATCTTGTTGTCTACTGTGCTCTTTCGAATTTATTGTTGAATTTGTGGGTGCAATATTCAGGTCGTCTGATTACATCATTGGTAAGAGCTAGGTACTAATGATTTTATTATACCCTTTTTAAAAAACTACATTCTTTTGAGTAAATACAGTAATTCTTACTGTATATGAAGAGATCTTACTGTACATATATTAATTTCATGAGTCAGCTAAGCAAAGTTATCAGCAACATTAAGATTTATCTGATGTTATTCTATAGCTGTTAGAAATCTTTCAGTTATATCTGTATTTATGTCAGTATAGGAAGTAAGTTTTAACTGAAATATTTCATAAATATTTTAAAACTTTTCCACGTGATAGGTAGATGACATCGAGTAGATTCTACACATTTTTATTTTATACGAATGTTTTTTTTGTGCAACAAAAATTCTATACGAATATTTTCTACGAAAAATCTGTACATCTATAATCCGTGTATAAATTATATAATACTACTGTGATCTCAGAAGACATAATTAATTGATTACTTAGATTGTAAATAATAATGTATTTTTGGCTTTCATTAAAAATGAATTACAAGATACATTACAATGATGTGGGTACCGATATGTAGAATGTCAACTTTGCCCTTGCAGCAAAGTGTCGAATTTCAATAATTCGAATGAACAATTAAACATTGTCGAAATTTAAAATTAGAAGAACCATATTGTCGAAAGCACAAAAAAACTACTGTTTAAAGAAGCATTTTATATTTAGTAGAACTTCGTATAACCGAAATTATATTATTCTCATATTTGTAGAAAAATATTTGTGCGAATATGTAGATAGTCGACAGCGTATATCTTTATACTATTTAAAACATTGTGCTTCATCATTTTCGAAATTAGAGACTTTCGACTTTATGATCTGCATGCCTTTGAAATTCGACACAGTAATTGTTCGAAAATTAGTATTTTTCGTAATGTTATGTCGACGAGTTAAATCTGTTAATAAATTTGTATTCGACGGTTTTGACAAAGTCAAATTGAACACATTTAAATAGTCGAATTCGTTGTCGCGAAGTTCGACACTTTTCTTCGATGGCAGAGTTAACATTCTACATATCAGTACCGACTCTTACATTAGACATTTTTTTATTTTCGTATATCAATATCTATCATTAATAATACTATATCAATGATGTTTTTCTGAAGCAAAATGAGTATATTTCGACTTGAAGCACGTATTGCCCCACAATTTTTTTTTCACAACCAACACGTAAATACGCATCGTACGAATACAGTCATACACTTTCTATATAATGGACGCTAAACGTGGTGCGGTCGTTATCTGTGAGGCAAGTCAGCGCGCAGTCGCTACCGAGAAGCGAATCCGGGATAAGCCGGCGCGCGGCGCGAGGGATGCTAAAGAAGTGGAGCCGAGAGAGAAAGAGAGAGAGAGAGAGAGAAAGAGAGAGAGAGAAAGAGAAGAGAGAGAGCGAGAGAGAAAGAGAAAGAGAGAACGAGAGACAACCAAGCGGAAAATTTGAAGAGAGTTTGTTTTTCTTCGGGGATCCGCGTGCGACGGAGAAAGAAATCGCTATAGCAAGAAAGAAGATGACGCAGAAGTGGACGATGGCTTTAGAGGGTGACTCTATCTCTCTCTCGTTCTCTCTTTCGAGCTGAATAGAGGATTCGCCTTTATAGATTCCATCGTTCGTCTCTCTTACTCTCTTGCTTTCCGTCTTGGTTGTTAGGAGGTTGAAAAGGGTCCTCGGCAGAATGGTTGGCTTGATTCGCTTTTTTGAATAAGAATGATAATGGCGCGAGAGTTATTCATGTTGGGAATCATTTTCGCGGAAATCTGTGCGCTTTGTTGTGAACGTGAGAGCAATTTAAGTTATTGAGATTCAAAATATTGCGCTTTTGTGATTGGCGATTTGTAATAGATCAATTGTTTTGTCGAATATATTTACTTATGTCATTTTGTAAACAAATAATCGAATTTCAAAACTGGTCTCTTTTTTCTTATAGTATTTTTACTTTCAAGTTTTTCCATACCATTTCATCGTTTGAAGAACATAATATATTTATGTAAGTTAGAATTAAATTATGTCATGGTAATACATTGAAAAATCCTTCTAACAACGATATCTAAAAAGAATTTTTAATGGATTCCACATATGTCTGACCATGCCCAGGATACATCTACTTGAATATACGTTCAGTAGGTGGACTAATTCCAATTATACAGTTCTTTTTCATTTAATATCAGTGAGAAAAGATTAAATATGCATTTGATTAATAAAGTAAATTATAAAATGAAACCATCATATTGATTACTTAATTTGGTCAAGCTATATTTAATTAAAATGTTTAATATGAATCCACTAGAGCCAATGGCTAACCCAGTTAAAGTAACGGTAAGTAAAAAGTAATATGCTCATGGAAAAATTGTAAAAATCAATTGTCTAAGATAATATATAAAATTTAATGAAAATCTGACAGTGCTATTGAGGAAGAAAATTGTTACAAGCTCATGTGTATGTAATATATATTCTCTCAATTATAATTTAAATAATCATTGAACTTCTGTTATCTTACAGAATCAATTACCTATTTGTTCAAACAGTTTTCACACAAAATTTAATTCTTCATAACCACATTATTTTTTCCACCACCAAAATCTCAACTATAGGCTAGCCATAATATTCCAAATCTTCTTAATCATCCCATTCATCTCAATCCTTTCGAAAAGTGTCCACCTCAAAATCACCCCAATACACCCAGCAACCGCGATTTCCGTCCCGCAATTTTCCCTCCCACTCGCGCCGCTATCTCCAAGCGCGTCACGGATACACAAAGGCAGAAATAAACGGGCGCCAGGCAGGGGTAAAAGGACCCCTTTAAACTCAAAAATAACACAGAGCACTCGCTACACATCGCAAGCGAGCGAGCGAGAGAGCGAGAGAGAAAGAACAGCAGCTCTGCACGGCACGCAGCTGCAGAGTTGAACGAGTCGGGGGCTAAAAGAAAATCGAAGCTCGCCTCGTGCTACTGCGGCGCGGCCAGCATCCGCCGAGCTCGCGCCTGCGCAGCCGTGACGTCACGCGCCCATGCCCGGCCCCGCGTATACATATACACGGGCGTCGCGTGACGCGCCCTCCGCGAGCGCTTGCGCGTGACGCAGGTGTGCGGAGAATACGCCGGAGTGTACACGGAGAGTGCGGAGCGTAAAGAGGATGCGAACGGGTATATAGGCAGGCCGAGAGAGTAGGAGGGAGTATTGTGCACTGGCGTCTTGTGTGCGGTCTGAATAAATGAAGAAATGTCATTTAGACGATAAAGGAAATGCGTGAGGTTATTTTTGTATAGGTGTAATTATTCTCTTGGAAGGCAGTGTACGCGTATTTTTATGTAATTGTTTATCTTCGGATATATTTATGTACGACAATCACGTTAGAATACATGCCGACTGAAAACTTGAGAATAACGTAAGAGCTTTTCTCGATCTATCCAAATCAAGGGAGTCGAGTATGTTACCTGAGGTTTTCAATAAAAAATTAATCTATGCAAAAGCAGTATTACATTTGAGCATAAAAAGCACGGGCTATTATTAAGGATATATCTTTGAATAATATGGTACCTAAACTGCTATATACAAAAGTTTTGACAATGCATTGGATACAGAAAACAGAAATTACAAAGTTATAGAAAAAATAATATACATATTTAAAGATCAGTAGATCATGTCAGAATATAGTCGGCCGCATGATTGCGAGCAAAAATGTCTTGTATAATATTATTCTAGTAATAAGCCTTAATTAAATTTGTCTTCTTTATCTATCTATTGCAATAAATTTCCACCATCCAATTAACTTCATAATTAAAAGAAGTGGATACTCATTCCCTCATCTCCCCAAGACATAACAAAACACCCAAAACGAATAAAAATAAATCTCTCACAGACAATTTTCTTTATAAACTTGCAATGTCAATTAAATCAAAATTCAGA
>OX424572.1:198435181-198462681 GCA_949152435.1 Gastracanthus pulcherrimus
AAATGCTTGTTTTAATATTCCAAGGCAATAACGCACACAATATCACGGGGTGCGGAAAACAGACGAAGAAACTGCGAGAGAGGAGAAAAAAAATGCACTTTTCCAATTTCGCACCAAAGCTAGGAGCAGTAAACACGCCGCTTCGTGGGGTATAATACGGAGCTGCGAATGAGAATAAGAAGCGCAGAACTACACGGCGAAATTAAAAATTCGCCGAGTGTTGGCTTGTCTTGCGCCGTCGCGCCGAGCCCTTAACCTCCGATATTGTCGGGGCGCGGCGCTAGAGACGCAGGAAGCCGTATTATAGCAGGGATTGAGGAAAATACAAGTTTAAGTTGTGGAGAGAAGAACGGTGAGGACGAAACGAAAAATAAAGTGGATTTAACATTTCCATGGAACGAGTGGACTATATTCATTCATGAGTAAATAAATGACGGAAATCTGATTTATTTAATTTGTTATAGTTCTTTGAGAGATAATTTATTTTGAAGTTTCGATGGAATATTTAATCGCATAAGAAGGTTGTATATATATTTTGAACCCATTTATTCATATGTTATCAATATTGATGGAGACAAGTGCATTTTTTATTCAATAAAAAATAGTTTTATTGTAAAAGTTTTTTGAATATTTTAGTTTAAGGGGATGCGTCAGACCTTCTTTCCCTACTATACCGATAAATATATTAGAAAATTTTCTTTTTCTTGCAAAATACGCATTTAACTCCAATTTTTATTTCAGGGTAGTTTTATTTATGGAAAATGAAGAACGGCAACTTAAATAATTGTTATCGTAATCTAAAAGTATCATAATCACTTAATTTTACTAATTTTCGATTTTGATAATAATTCAATATTCCGCTCTTCATTTTCTATAAAAAAAATAATCCTGAAGAAAAACTTTTATTCCAATGCGTAATATTGATTAAACGAAATTTTGAAATATATTTATCAGTCGGTAAAGTAGGTCTGACCCACACCCCATTCTGATCCACTAAAAGCTCACATTACAGATCCTATTTCCCAATTTAGTTGTTTATTTATAATTTTGTTACATTTAAAAATTATTTTTAATTAACTTATGAATTAATTTTGAGTCAATAAATATGAAAATATCCGTCGTCGATTAGCACCATATGGGAGCACAAACATGGCGACTTTAAAAAAAAAATAAAAAAAAATATGAAAATATGCTTATAATAGACTTTTAAGAACAACTTTCAAATAATTGATTAATTATTTCAGTGCCGGATCTATATTAAGAAAAATGTAAAAATTGGTGGATGATTTCATATATTAATGAGTAGTTTGAATACTTTTCAAAATTGACATACATATTTTATACTATAAGAAAATTAAATCTGTCAAAGTTAAATAGTTTGATTCTGTATAATAGGAACTTAAAAAACCGCTATTTCTACTTAATCAAGAGCTCATACGAAATTAAAAAAAATTTAAATCCGCGTCTTACAATTTAAAATTCTTCTTAAAATTACTCAAGTGATTTAACGAATCTTTTACAAGAAACTATCTATTAGCTTTACTTTAAGCGGCTGATAGGTTTCTGGGTCAAAAGTACTGAGTAAGTCATTTTAGCTTTGAAAAGCTAGTATGCTTTCTTAGAAAGAGATACTTTTTCTAAGAATAAGTCGCAAAGTAAGACTTTCTGAAGTTTTAAAGTTTAACTCAATTATAACGTAATTTCGAAAATATTGAAGTTCTCGATCTTATAAAATATGAACTAAGTTTCAACATTCGAACACGTTGATTTTTAGTATTATGTTGAGTTCATCATCTTCTTCAAATAACCTATTCAATCATATTAAAAGCCGAAGTTTTCTCTCTTTTAGAATATCTACCAGTATTCTATTATAACAATTAATGATTTTACTTTTCTAACGACATTTAATCTCATTTATGTATAACAAATCTCTATAATATTATTCGAGAAATACTTCATCATCTATACTTATTAAATATCAATTTAATTATTTAAAAAATTTGTTTTCTGTTATTACATACTTCAATAAAGTATGATAAATCGTTTTTTTAAAAACAATATTTAATCCAGTTCTTTTAACAAGTACGCTGAGTCAAAGCAAAGCATCCGATATATAAAAGTGCAGCTTTTTTCATATAGAAGACAAGGGAATGACCGAGAGAGAGCGAGAGAGAGAGAGAGAGAGAGAGAGAGAGAGAGAGAGAGAGAGAGAGAGAGAGAGAGAGAGAGAGAGAAGGAGAGCTCATAACGAGACTCCTGCTCGAGCGAGATCCCGGAGACAATATTGAGGCGATAAATGCGCGGCAGCATCGTCGACGCCGATCCCCGGGAAAACTGCTATAAGGCGACGGCTCCCGGAGTTCAGATTATATAAGACATCAAAATATAAAGACGCCGAGCGCGCGCGAGACCAAGTTTCTGCACTGCTGGGAAATTTGTGTATTATGCCCCTCTCAGCGTGCGAGAAATTTTTAACGGCCCCGTCGAACATTGGAATATTCCTTTGTTTTCACGGGTGCGTCTTTGATGCTGTAATGGGATTCTTTGAAAAGTTACACTGGCGTAATATCATGTGACGTTCCATAGTCCAATTTCACTGTTGTTTGATCGTGATTCCATTTTGCATGGCATTTTGCTTTTGGGGCTATGCACGTGAATACAATACAGACGTTCACGGAATTTTGTTTTAGTGATGCGATATCGATATTTCCGAATATAGGATTCCCATTGTCCGAGAGTGAAATTATAGCATGAGAATAAGTGAAAGATGGGCTTTTTCCTATGGTATAAATGCATTTTAATACGCAAAATATTTTAAATAATTGAAAAGTATTTTCATTTTTTTAGCATTGTTACTTTTACATGCATGATATAAGTTGGTTAATGAAAGTTTATACTGCATAACAAATTTTCTGTAGAAAATGAAAATAAATGAAAAACTTTAAAAAACACTAATCATTTTAGGAATTTAATAATCTATTTTTGCATTATGTAATAACCTGCAAAGCCTTTGATGTAGAAACAATAGTTGTAAAGTCAAGAAGCTCCCCAGCATATAACTTTAAGAATCATATTACGTGGAAAGTTTTGTTCAAGGAACCTTAATTTGAGATCAAGTAATGAAAATGTTGTTACGAAGAAAGTACAGCCATTTTCAAGAAAATTAGCATATTTACCTTGTAAAACATAAATTCTTTGAACGATTTTATAATTTTCGTAGAAATTATATGAAACAACTTAACTTACTACTTTATATCATTTCAAAATGTAAGTATTTAAAGTTTATCAAAGAAACAGAATAAATAAGATAATATAGAGTGTATATTACTTATGAAACTGTGAATAAAACAAAATAATATCATTTTAGCACTTGATAAGTGGTCTACTATATCTTATATTGCCTGTTATTTGTATTATCTTATTAATTGTGTAAACACTTGGAGGTCCAGGAGTCACAAAAAATACAGAGATTTTAATAAAATTCAAAACTATAAATGTTTAGAGTATTCTAAAGTTGCCTGAATTTTTTCAATATTTTATACCTCACAAATTTTTAAGATATTATAATTAGAAGTTTACCCATTACACCTTTAAAACAAATGCACTAAAAAGAATAATTCTTAGATTTAAAATTTTCGTATCCAAGTGTATAACATTCATCGTTTTCATAAAGAACACACCCAATGTTCGTCACGACTAACAATGCAACGAAATAACAATCCGAGTTTACCAGGGGATTTTCCTTCGTTAAGTCCCGTAACCCTCCGCAACTTCGATTTCCCTCCTCTACTACCAGCAGCGAATTTATATTAGTGCACCGCGCGAAACTAAATAATCTATCTATTTTGCATTTGCGTTAGCGCGCCTCGCGGATAATCTGCGGACTTTTGCATCCGCGTCGTAGTCGCCGTCATCGTCAAGGCAGCAAAGCGGTTCGAATAAGCTCGCGGATTTTCGAGCAAAGTCGCTGCGCAGCCGGGAAGAACACCGCGAAGTTAGTGGAGATGAGAGCAAGAAAGTTACAAAGTGGACGACACGCTAGACGAGGGGAGAGAAAAAAGTTTGCCAACATTTTCGAGGGTGGGATTTTGTGTGATTATTGTGGGTGTCGGAGGGGATTGATGATGCGGAAAGGTCTCGAGTATGTTAATTTATGTTAATGCTTTTGGTGATTTTTTTTAGTTTCACTGTAATATTGTAAAATAACGCGATTTTTTACTCTAAATTAGAAATCCAATATTTTTCGGATAAGTTGTGACGTGTATTTCACGTCCCAATAATATTAAATACGGGCAGTCAATCGCGACCCAGTCGCCCGTCACCAGAGCCGAGCATTTCTCACATTCAATGAGTATTGTTATTAATGGGGTATTGTTATTATTTGTTGAGGGAATGAGGATAAGGAGTCGCGACCGAGGAAGGCCGCAGACCGGCACACACACGCACACACCCATACCAGCGACACCAGCGGATCGCCGCAGCGACGACTGCTTGGAGCGAGCAACGGCGACGAGCATACCCATACAGGCACAGCACCAACATCACTGCACACTGTACGCGCGACTCTCTCTCTCTCGATTGCTCTTTCTTCCTCGCCTCTCGAGGATGATGAGCCGCTGTCCGCGCACACATATACACACACGCGCGCGCGACCGCCCTCTCTCCCGATGCACGCAGACGCGGGAGGAGAGAGGATTCACAGCGGCAGCGGCGGCTTCCTCGAGGCACACCAACTCGGCTGTAGCCAAGAGAGAGAGAGAGAGAGAGATACCGACTCGGCTGTCGGCAGAGGGGAGAGCTAGCAGCCGCCGCGCCGCGAGCCGCATGAAGCTGCCGGCCTCTCCTAGCGTAGGCCGACGCGCGCACGTCGCCGCTGCCAACTGTGTTGGTCCGGCAGCGATAAAACCGAAAGCGCCCGATATAGATATACACGCCGGGTTGCCGCGCGTGTATATCTAGCAATTCATAATTGCCCGCGCTGCGTAAGCAGGGCGGTATTAGCGAGGCGAGCCAATGAGGAGTAGCGACTCAAATCACCGCGGACTTGGCCTTGATTTTTGCATCTAGGGAAAATCAAGGCCAATCACCGTAAAGGAAAGGGCGGAAGCAACCGGAGTTTGAGCTGAAGTTGCGCGAGAAGAAAAGCCAAAATTTTGGGAGAGATTTCCGCCCTCTCCGGTTTTGAGGATTGACTGCCCGGCCTTCAACACAGATAGTCGCGAGAAAGTTTTGCCTGCCGTGCGAGCATTGAGACCGCGTGGAGAGACCTTTGACGTAGACATATTCCCGGAGAGCGATAGATTGGGCTAAATTAACCGGCGACCTGTGACCTGCGAGGAAGAACATCGCGGACGCGCCCGACTAACCACGGTGAGTGGACTGTAATTGCCGAGCTTCCCTCGGCACTTGCAAGTGAAATATATAATTGTAGTACATCGCCGCCATGTGCTCGGGGTTCTTAGGAAAATAAATCCGTGGTGGTGTGACACCGGTATGTAAGATCAGTGCGGATCGGACCGGTAGTAAATTCAAGTATTAGTGTGGGGAAATTCACGCGACTCGGAAACTCGGGAGACGTGGTGAGTTTGGTCGTCGCGAGGGACGCGTGATAAGGCTAGCGTAGCCATGTTTGTATAGCGATAAATTAGATATAAGAGTAATTGTAAATTTGCGACCGATAGTATTACCCGACGATAAGAAATAAAGCTTGAGTATATTTAAAGTGAAAATTGTGAGTGCTTATTATAAAGTTATGAATTCCTGATTTTTCCTCTTCACGGAACTTCCTCTGGGAAAGGGCTCGTGCCGAGTTAGCCGCGCTTTACCTGGCGCCCATTAAGTTAGAAAATTTGGTAAAGTGTCGAGACAAAGTAAGCATCACAATTGTAGTGGTTTCTGGATTCCAACAAGAATGCCATGTTACAAATGACGTACCAACGGGGGCTTAGTGACTCAGAAAAAAACAGGAAAAATAGCAAAATAAATTAATTAAGAAAGTTCGGGAAATATCAGAAAATTTTTTTTTACACAGTGTCGAGCCAGCGAAAGTGCAGCGACTAAAACGTTTTTTTTTGTGTCGTATGAAAATTTCGGTAAAGTGGAAAAATTAATTTTTGTGTGTTTAAGGAATTTATAAGTAGGACTTAGAAAATTTTTCACTTGAGCTATTGGGTTATAAATGGGACTTTAAAAATTGGTTTCACTTGAGCTATTGGGTTATAAATTGGACTTAGAAAATTTTCACTTGGGGTAATCGACTAATAAAGTTTTCGATTTCGAGAATTTTCCGGAAAATTTTTTGGATAATTTTGAGAATTTTCCGAAGTTATTTTTTGAAAAGTTTTCGATTTTGAGAATTTTCCGGAAAATTTTTTTGGATATTTTTGAGAATTTTCCGAAATTATTTTTTGAAAATTTTTCGATTTTGAGAATTTTCCGGAAAAATTTTTTGGATTTTTTTGAGAATTTTCCGAAATTATTTTTTGAAAATTTTTCGATTTCGGGAATTTTCCGGAAAATTTTTTTGGATTTTTTTTGAGAATTTTCCGAAATTATTTTTTGAAAATTTTTCGATTTTGAGAATTTTCCGGAAAAATTTTTTGGATTTTTTTGAGAATTTTCCGAAATTATTTTTTGAAAATTTTTCGATTTTGAGAATTTTCCGGAAAAGTTTTTTGGATATTTTTGAGAATTTTCCGAAATTATTTTTTGAGAATCTTTCGATTTTGAGAATTTTCCGGGAAAGTCTTTGGAAGTTTTTGAGAATTTTCCGAAGTTATTTTTGGAAGATTTTTCGATTTTGAGAATTTTCCGAAAAATTTTTTTTGGGGTTTTTGAGAATTTCCCGAAGTGATTTTTTGAGAATTTTTCGATTTTGGGAATTTTCCGGAAGATTTTTTTTGGAGATTTTTGTGAATTTTCCGAAGTTATTTTTTTTTGAGAGTTTTTGATTTTCGGAATTTTTCGAAAAATTTTTTTGTTTATGTGAGGAATGTTCTAAAGGAAGGAAGAGTTTTTTTGAGATTTTGAGAATTTTCGAAGATATTTTTTTTGAAGGGTTTTTGTTGGAAAATTTTTTTTTGGATTTGAGAGTTTTTTTGATATTCTTGAAAATTTTTCGAAAATTTCTGAGCGATTTATTTAGGGCTTTCACAGGTTGGGTGTGTAGTGAAGAAAATTTTCGTGTCAATTGAGACCTTTCGTAGGATTCTTTGAGTATTGAAAATTTTCGGTTATTGAAGGAAGCTTGTAGCGATATATAAAGAAAATAGCGAATTACCAGTGTAAGCGGAAGGCTGCGGCGACGCACTGAAAATAATAGCGATAAATAGAGAAGGTGGGGAAAATAGGAGACAAATTCAGAAAATCTTTGTTGGAGATTTGGTGAAATTTGAGTAATGAGCTAGAGTGATAGATAAATTAATTTGGTGTAATTTTCTGAATTCTGTCCTATTTTTCAAGTCTTCTCAACGACTTAAAGTAGTAGAGTAGGAGTCACACCACCGTATAGGGAAAATTCATTTGGCGAACACCTCCACAAAATATTATTGCTGTGCTACTACCCCCAAATCGATTAGTAAGAACGATTTATAATTAGTTAAGAGTAAAATTTTTGTAACAACTACTGGAAATTGGGTATAAAAATACAACAACTAAAGTTATTGTATTTATAGTATAACTACTGTGTCAAAGGAAAAATTGATTATTACATATATTTATATTTATTTAATTGTATTGGAAATTATTTACTGAAAATTGATTGCGACCAAGAAGAAACCTCAGATTATTACTTCAGATATAAACAAGAAAAGAAGACCTCAAGAAAAGAAGCTATTTTCTTTGTTTATCTCCTTTTGTCCCTTTAGCAAAAGTACATACGGTAATCTCCAGAGTAACATACATATATAAATATACATATTATTATTATAAATCATTATAAAAATTGAAAATTAGTGACACAGTAGTTAGGCAGGAAAATTGTCCCGTAAAAGAGTTAAGACTGATTCCTTTATTTGCGACCTCTCCATTCACGTGCACCAGGTATTGCAAGTCAAATCCCCGTCTTTGAAAAGATTCCAAAGACTTGGGCGGGCCCTCCCAACATAGCGAATACTGCAGTAACTGTAGAGTGTAACTAGCGACCAAACCGCTGCTTTTGTTTTCGTCCCTTAGTGTACGAGTAGAGTACAAAATGAACACAAGACAAGCAGCAAAGAAGGATCCGCGCATACGCCAGCGAATGGCAGTATCAAGTAGAATAAATGGGATGGACCCGAGCGAACTTATAATAATTCTAGATCAGATGGGACTTAGCATATCTGGGACAACAGCCCAACTTAGAGACAGACTCTTGCGGGCAAGTATTAGGTCAGTGGAACCAGAGGCAGCAGTAAATTGGGATACAGTATGGGACGAAAGACCATGGGATCAAGTACCAGCAACATCGGCGGCCATAATGCGAGAGGAATCTTTTGAACAAATACCTCAGAAGAAGAAAAGAGGTAGGAAGCCTAAGAGAAGGACCAAAGAAGTAGAGTTGCAAAGCACGGAAACGGAGTATAGCCAAGAAGAGGGACAGGCAATCACGGAGCAGATTCAAGAAGTCACAACACAACAACAAACGACCGATGTACCAGTAGTTACGCTAGAAACGATAAGCAAAGCGACCACCACTATTACTACGACGACACCAGTTCGTACACGGGGACCAACGGATAGCTTCGCGATGCAGATGGTGTCTGCAAACACACGACCAAGAGTGCAAACAGGGTTTCCACCGCAACTCTTGGCGATGAGCAGTCATACACAGCTGGCATATACTCCGGGACTAATGAAGATGATACCAACCGGCTACCAGTGGAGGCTACCAGAGCCACTTTTCCATTATACAGGAAATCATCCATCACCGGATTCCAGTACGGGAACTCCCGCGGTACCCATGATCCAGAGACCAATACAATTGATTACATCAGCGTCAACGGCTTCGGAACCAACGTTACCTTCGATGCCAACCACCGCAGCGCCGTCGGTCACACGACCTCCTGCAATGGCACAAGCAACGAACGTCGGGGCCGATCCGGGGACTAGTCAGAGGGGGCAACCCCTAGCAAGAAGTGACAATCCGACAGGAACATCACAAAGCCAAACGCCACTGCAGAGGATAAACCCGAACGACAGTATTCAATATATTGGACAAGTAAAACATAGAGACCCCATAACCAGTAACCCAAGAAATGGAAACTCAACAGATAGTAGCGACGTAAGCAACAAAGAAGAAGATAAGAATCGAGAAGAAGATGCCATTCAACGAGGGGCAGGACCATACGAACGGCTACTGCAGGAGTTTGAACATCTGAAAATGGCACAACATAGACCAATTCTCCTCCGAGAACCGGTATACGCGCCACAACCTCCAGTAGTCCCACCTCCGGTAGCACACCCACAGGATTACGTAGACACTCCGAGACCACCGAGGGGATCTCAAGAGAGAAGAGAGCGACCCAGAAATCACGAAGTGGCAGAGATTCGGAGGCCTAAGGTGAACACCGTTCGTAGGCCAACAGACCAGCAAACCGAAGCATCAAAACAGAGAAGAGGAGAACGAAAGCGACTGTCATCGAGTAGCTCGGAAAGTAGCGTACTAGACCGAAGATTAGTGAAGAAGAGAGATAGCCGTAAAGTGAAAAACCGTAGACATAGGAGTTCGAGTAATAGTACCACAAGTAGCGACGGTAATACAACGTCATCAGATTCAGATAGCGACCACAATAAAAGAAGTACAAAACACAGGAGAAGCCACAAACGGAACCAGTCGATATCGACTAGCGATTCGGAATATGAAGATAAAAACATGAAACAAAAAAATAGGAAAAGTCATTCGAATGCAGATATAGCGGGGAAGAATGTTAAAATATTGCAGAGCTGGAACCTAAAGTTCAATGGGGAAGATAAGGAGCCAGAGGAAATTTTGGACCGGCTGCAGGATTGCAAAGCAAGCCTAGCCATGAGCGATAGGGAGCTGTTGAATGCTTTACCATCGATCTTTTCGAAAAATGCTAGCAGATGGTATCGATCGAAGCGACCAGACTTAAAATCATGGAAAGACTTTAAAAAAGCATTCAGAAGGCAGTATTTGGGTCACAGAGATGAAGAAGACACGATGACGGACTTACGGAACCGATCGATGGCAAAAGGAGAAAAGATTGCCAATTATATATCCTGCGTAGAATACATTGTCGACCACTTTAAGCGACCCCCATCCAGGAAAACAATAGTAAAACAGGCCTACAAGGGCTTGAGGAAAGACTATCGACACTTCATGGCGGGGAAAGAAATCAAGACGCTCAAGGATATAGAGAAACTAGGAAGAATTTGGGAAAAGGAGAAAGAACTAGATGACCGGTTTGAAGAGCCTCCACCAAAGGAGAAGATGAGCATACCAGGTGCAGCATACTCTGGGACACCCTCAGTCCGTAAGGTAGCGGCAGCCTACGAGAAATCGAACCCAGAAAGCGACACTAGCGACAGCACATCAGCGACAACCAAACCGGCGAGAAAGAGGAATTGGAATAGAAAAGCGAAGAAAAAACAAAAACAAATAAATGCGGTAGCCGCTGCCAAGGAGAATCAAAGGCCTGAGGCCAACGTACAAGCGACCCCAGTACAGCCAGCCTCACACAACGCGACCGCAACGATGACGCACAGCACACCGCTAAATCCACTGCGACCGAGTTTTGTGCCCGCTTGGCAATGGTCTCCTCCCCAGAATGTTAACTCGTTTCAGGGTAGAGGTGGTCAGGCCCAAGGATTCACCGGCCAAGGCACCTATAATATGAGAGGAAATAGAGACCAAAATGGGCCTTCTGCCCAAAATATACCAGTATATGGTGCATGCTATACATGCCAGACGGTAGGGCACCGAGCAAGAGAATGTCCACAAAGGACATGCTACTTGTGTAGGGCTATGGGACACTATGCAAGCGAATGTCCCAATAGACAGCCGGCATGGCGGTCTTCTCCAAATAATCAGGCCATGGGAAACGGGATGCAGGGGAGGCAGAAGAGTCCCATACCTCCTCAGCAACCGCAAACGGGACGCAACTGGCAACAATAAAGGGAAGCCAGCATAGCGCCCAACCGACCATACAGGAGAAGAGAATAGCGACCCCAGAGAACGCGAGAATTAGCAGCGACCAAGAGAGAAGTGGATCGATGAGAGTCGAGGCAGAGGAAAGTATTAAGTCCACATTGTCAGATGGGGAGACCCACCCAGTATGGAGCAATACTTCAAACAGCGGAGGATTAAATGGGACCTCACCAATAGCGACCACAAAACCATTAATTAAAGAGAGTAGTGAGAGCAACAAAATTCGAGAAGAAAGAGAAAAAGCAGAGAGTAGAAAGAGTAGAGAGAGCAACAAAATTCGAGAAGAGAGAGAAATAGTAGAGAATAGAGAGAGTCGTGAGAGCAAAAGGGTGACCGAAAGAGTGACAACCTTACCGATCCTCGAAGGGTCCGACGTAACGGCGCTCAATCCAACAGCTGACGAGCAGAAGGATTTCGAGCACCTAGCCCTCGTACTCGAGGCGGTCGACCTTCTGGAAGGGTCACAGGTGTCCACTCCCTCGTTGGGGGGCCCCTCCACCTTTGTTACAGACCTAGATGTTGGGGTGCCCACATCTAGTCTAGGGGGGGAGAGCAGCGTACTACGTACGCCAGAGGCCGACCAACTTGAGGTTCCGGAACCAGGCGAAGTCGAAGTCGCAGGTATGAGCGCAGAGAACCGCATCTTCACGAAGGTAATACTAGGTGGTAGACCGTACAGAGCCCTAATTGATGGAGGAGCCACGGTCTCCCTAGTAGGACCAGAGATAGCGGCTAAGTTCAAGGACCGATTGCGACCAGCGAACTCTGTTATAAGAAGTGTGTTAGGTGGAACAAAGAAAGTATTGGGGTATCTGGACATCAACATGGAATTGGATGGCAGATCCAGGAAGCTCACGGTAAGAGCCGTAGATCCTTGCGACCACGACATTTTACTTGGACAGGACTTTACCAACCCATGGGACGTTGATGTAAGATACGGCAGACGGATGTGGAGGACTAACGAGGGCCCGTGGAAGCAATCTTGGGACGACGAGGAAATCGAAGCGACCCCAGCATACGCCGAATGCGCCGGAATTACCGAGGCAGACGACGAGCAGCGGAAAGCCATAGAAGACCTAGTGACCAAGATATTACCTCCGCCATCGGAAAATTTAGGAACGACCACACTGACCGAACATCACATAGATGTACTCTCCGCAGCCGCCATCAAACATCGGCCAAGGAGAATGTCACCCAAACTTCTGCAAGTAGTACACGAAGAGATAGAGAAGATGTTTAGGAGTGGAGTAATAGAGCGATCGGCAAGTGAATGGAGTAGCGCCCCGGTAATCATCAAGAAGCCAGACGGGAGCTATAGATTTTGTATAGATTATCGCGACCTCAACAAAGTGACCCGAAAGGATGCATATCCTATCAGGAGCATGGATTCCATATTGGACAAATTGCGTAAAGCCAAATATTTGACCAAAATTGACCTCAAGCAAGCCTATTTTCAAGTACCGATGGAGCAAAGCAGCAAGAAATTTACAGCATTTGCAGTGCCGGGGTCAGGGCTTTGGCAATTTGTAAAAATGCCCTTCGGACTAACGAATGCGCCCATGACCTTCCAACGCCTGATCGATGCTTTGTTTGGCGTCCAGTATGAACCATATTAGATTCGCGTCAGGGTATTTCAGCAGCTACTCAAGAGCTAGGCAAACAAATTTCGAGTAGGCATTTCAGCTAAAGGAACCGATAAAGAAGAGAAGACCAAGAACTACTGAAAACTGAATAGCGACTTTATGTGTTTGGATACTTGGACGACATAATTATAGCGACCGAGACCTTTGAGGAACATCTCCAATGGTTGGAGCTGGTCCTCAAGAAGCTGGTCGAAGCAGGATTGGTAGTAAATCGGAAAAAGTGCGAATTCTGCTGCTCGAGAGTGACGTACTTAGGCTTCTTGCTTGATAAAGATGGATTGCGACCAGATCCAGAAAAGGTATCGCCAGTGACAGAATATCCAGCGCCGAAGACCGTGAAGCAGCTGAGACGATTTCTGGGTATGGTAGGATGGTACTCGCGATTCATTGAGAACGACTCGGAGATGAAAATTCCGTTAGTGAAGTTACTAAGAAAGGGGCAAGAGTGGAAATGGGATAGCGACCAACAAGAGGCCTTTGAAGGTCTAAAGAAGGCGCTAACGGTGGCTCCGGTCCTGGCAAGACCAGATTTTGGCAAAACCTTCACGGTCCAGAGTGATGCAAGCGGAGTGGCGATTGGGGCGGTTTTGACACAGGAAGGGGATGATGGAGAGCACCCCATCGTATATGTGAGTAGAGTACTCACGGCGGCTGAACGAAATTATACCACGTCCGAAAGAGAATGCCTGGCGTTATTATGGGCCATTAAGAAGCTGCGACCATACCTTGAAGGGTACGAATTCAAGGCCATCACCGACCATAGCGCCCTCCAATGGCTTCGTAATCTGAAGGACCCTACTGGACGACTAGCCCGTTGGGCACTTGAAATGCAGCAGTGGGACTTCGAAGTAATCCATCGGAAGGGCACTCTGCTGAAAGTGCCTGATGCGTTGTCCAGGAGGTATGAAGATGGAGGGGAAATAGCTGGATTTGAAGAGATACAGGACAAGCGATACGTAACGAGGATGGAAGAAGTACAAAGACACCCACACCGATTCCCAGATTGGCGAATTGAAGATGGCATGTTGTACAAATTTCGTAGCGACCCCCTATTAGACCCAGTGACATCTCGAGAAGAAGGATGGAGACTGGTCGTCCCAGTAGAGTACCGTGAGAGAGTGATGACGGAGAGCCACTCCATCACCTCCGCGGGACACCTGGGACTTGAGAAGACCTATGACCGAGTGGCCCGCGAGTACTACTGGCAAGGCCTGTACTACGACGTGCGCCACTTCGTCCAGGCTTGTCTCGAATGCCAGAAGCACAAGTCCTCTCAGACGGGACCCCTAGGGCTACTAGGAAAAAGAATTGTAGAGCGACCATGGGCCGTAGTGGCAGCAGATCTTATGGAATTTCCACCAAGTAAGAGCCAATTCAAATACTTGGTGGTATTCCAAGATCTCTTCACGCGGTGGATCGAGCTGAAGCCGCTGAGGAAGGCGGATGGCAAGTCGGTGGCTCGCGCCCTAGAGGAGCTCATCTTGTTTCGGTGGGAGACGCCGAACTACGTACTCACAGATAACGGGAAAGAGTTCATCAATAAGCACCTGACCGCCACGCTGAAGGAGTATGGAGTGACCCATGTGACCACGCCACCGTACCATCCGCAAGCCAATCCAGTGGAGAGAAGCAATCGAACCCTAAAGACCATGATAGCGACCTTCGTAAAACAAGACCATCGGAATTGGGATGCCCATCTTCATGAGTTTAGGCATGCAGTCAACACTGCCATGCAAGCGACCACCAAGGTATCACCAGCCTTCTTGAATTATGGACGACACCCAAGGCCGGTGAAGAGTTTACGAAGAGAAGTAGAGCCAAAGCGACCAATTATTAGTAGCGACCCTGAAGATTGGTTAGAGAGAGTAAGAAGACTGGATGCCCTACGCGACCTAGTAATCAGGCATATCGATTCGGCAAAGGAGCGACAAGCCAAATACTACAATCGTGGCAGGAAGGAGGCGACATTCCAGGTAGGAGACTTAGTAATGAGGGCAAACCACCACTTGTCAAACAAAGACAAGCGCTTTTCGGCTAAGTTAGCTGGCCGGTTTGACGGCCCGTTTGCCATCAAAGAAGTTAAGTCTCCGCTGGTATACGTGCTAAATATGGGTGAGGATAAAAGAATACCCGAGGTGCACGTGAGTGAATTGAAAAGATATATTCCCCCAAGGGGGAGAGCCCCGTAGTAGCGACCCCCTCTTTACCAGCGACCTCGAAGTTGTTATATTTTTTTTTGTTTGTCGTTATGTTCACAGATTTAAGAAGAGAACCACCGATCATAATGTTCAGAGCTAGGGGAGTACGCAGAGGCCGAACGAGCCGAGGAGATCACCACCCTTATCCCGAGTTTGAATACCCCGTTAGCTGCCGTATCCTGAATGACGATCGGGTACAGCAAGTGGAAGCTATGGCGACCCTTCGTAGCCCTCCACCTACGATTGGAGATAGCCCCATGACCGCCCCCGAATGGGAAACCGCGGTGCAGCAGGAGTGGGAGCAGCAGGAGACTAATCGGGCCTTCAACGCCCTGATGGCTACGACCCAGACCCAAGAGTTCCCACGGGAGTTACCCCCATCCTATCCTGCTGAAGTGGAACCCATGGGCCCCGCGGACATCGAGGTTGGAACCCACGCTCCACCGGGACACGACGATACCCAGCAACTCGTAGAGGATGGGAGGGTCCAGGAAGCTGGGCAAGGAATGGCGGGCCACGGGGTCGCCCCTCACTGCGAGCCACGGGCTATGTCGTTCGTAGCGACCCAGGTCAGCGACCCCACCGGAGCAGAACCATCAAGAGACCAGATGGCGTCGATCGCCCCGAGCGACCCGAGACGAGTCACCTGGGCGGATGAGCAGGAGGAAGAGAAAGCCATCCGGGAGCGGATGAGGAACCGCCGACTCCAACCCGTCCCTCAGCAAGTGGAGGTTGAACACCCTCCTCCACCCGTGGGGAGTTTGGCAGCGCGGCTGATGGCTGCTCGGGCTACGGGAGCGATATCTCGTCGTCTGGCCCAAGAGGTGGAGCAAACGGAGGAACCGCTTTCAGAAGAACATCATAGTGCCGCTAGTCAACGGGAGATTCCAGAAGGGGAGGAATCAAGGGAGCCTTGTCCGGAACCCGACATACCCCCGACGCACCCGACTCCTCCATCGATTCCCCTGGAAACAGGGCCGTCAAGGACCCCATTGGCCTGGGACCTGGACGAGGAATTGACCGTGAGTGGAGAGGTTGCCGGGTTGAGGGAAGTCCCCTACCCTCCCCCTATCTCAGCTCGGAGGCATCGGTATAACCCGCGCCGGCAACTCCAGTTAGATGATTACGAGTCGCCGGTGGCGGAGAGGGTGGCAGCCATGCGCGCGCAGTCACCACCCCCGGGACCGGCGCTTCTCAGCAGTCGGCGGCCGGTGTCCGTCGAGCCGGTGGAGACCCGCCGGGTGAAGCTCACGGGCATTATGTTTAGCCACGGACTAGTCCCCATACCCTCTGACCCGACGCTTGACCCTCCTGAGGGGGCTTGCAACAATTGTTGGCAGAAGGGGCACATATCGTCAAGGTGTCCGAGGCCCCGCCAAAATACTTGGTGTCGCAACTGCGGCAGGCGGGGCGTAAAAGTGACGAGCTGCCCCAGATGCAGTGAGCCTCACCGGGACTGGGTCCGGTGGAAGTATGAGGGGGGATCGGCCCCGCTGGGCATGAGCCTAAGAGACGAACCTCGCGATCCTCTGCCGGGGACGGGTACGGCGTCGTCGACAGCCGGGGAACCGGCTCCGGCGCGGGGGGTCTCGCAACCGTCTACGTTGCCCTCAGCGACGGTATCCCCGCCGGAGCGGAGTCTTAGGAACCCAGAGAGACCGACGCCAGCCCCGCGTCATGTACTGCAACCCCCACCAGACCCACCAAGCGACCACTCTAGGGCTGCCGCCCCGCAAGAGGATATCATGGGAAGGATCCAGCGGCTGGCGGAGAGCCTTTCGGACCTTCCGCCACACGATCGAGCTGCCCTGCTACGAGCCACCTTGGAGGCCCACCGCCTCGAGAAGAGCCATAAAAGCGACCCATAGAAGGAGGGCAACCTGGCGATCTAGCGACCATCATCATAATAGCGACCATCCGAGACCCTAAGCATCGGCGACCAAAGGGGCACAACCTGAGAACTAGTAGCGACCAAAACCTGGAGTGACGGAGGCATACCCATGCCCAGTAAGTTGTTAAAAGGCTTATTATATATTTATTTATTTGGAAATTTTTTTATTTTTATGATTTCCCCTATGGTTGCGCGATCTATGAGCGCGGTTGCTCTGTGGTCGGATTGGGAGTAGTAAGGTGGAGGTTCTAATACATTTTTTTGTTTTCAGTGATTAGTTAAGTGTATAGATGTATATATATATTGTTTTTTTTTGCAAAAGCTCTGGTGCCGAGGGTTGTTCGGGAATCGCGTTGATGGGATACAATGGCCCAATTAGAGTCTCGTTGATTATTGGAATAACCAGTCCACTCCTGGCGGTGTGTCCCGTTTAGGGGGGGAGAGTTTGTGACGTGTATTTCACGTCCCAATAATATTAAATACGGGCAGTCAATCGCGACCCAGTCGCCCGTCACCAGAGCCGAGCATTTCTCACATTCAATGAGTATTGTTATTAATGGGGTATTGTTATTATTTGTTGAGGGAATGAGGATAAGGAGTCGCGACCGAGGAAGGCCGCAGACCGGCACACACACGCACACACCCATACCAGCGACACCAGCGGATCGCCGCAGCGACGACTGCTTGGAGCGAGCAACGGCGACGAGCATACCCATACAGGCACAGCACCAACATCACTGCACACTGTACGCGCGACTCTCTCTCTCTCGATTGCTCTTTCTTCCTCGCCTCTCGAGGATGATGAGCCGCTGTCCGCGCACACATATACACACACGCGCGCGCGACCGCCCTCTCTCCCGATGCACGCAGACGCGGGAGGAGAGAGGATTCACAGCGGCAGCGGCGGCTTCCTCGAGGCACACCAACTCGGCTGTAGCCAAGAGAGAGAGAGAGAGAGAGATACCGACTCGGCTGTCGGCAGAGGGGAGAGCTAGCAGCCGCCGCGCCGCGAGCCGCATGAAGCTGCCGGCCTCTCCTAGCGTAGGCCGACGCGCGCACGTCGCCGCTGCCAACTGTGTTGGTCCGGCAGCGATAAAACCGAAAGCGCCCGATATAGATATACACGCCGGGTTGCCGCGCGTGTATATCTAGCAATTCATAATTGCCCGCGCTGCGTAAGCAGGGCGGTATTAGCGAGGCGAGCCAATGAGGAGTAGCGACTCAAATCACCGCGGACTTGGCCTTGATTTTTGCATCTAGGGAAAATCAAGGCCAATCACCGTAAAGGAAAGGGCGGAAGCAACCGGAGTTTGAGCTGAAGTTGCGCGAGAAGAAAAGCCAAAATTTTGGGAGAGATTTCCGCCCTCTCCGGTTTTGAGGATTGACTGCCCGGCCTTCAACACAGATAGTCGCGAGAAAGTTTTGCCTGCCGTGCGAGCATTGAGACCGCGTGGAGAGACCTTTGACGTAGACATATTCCCGGAGAGCGATAGATTGGGCTAAATTAACCGGCGACCTGTGACCTGCGAGGAAGAACATCGCGGACGCGCCCGACTAACCACGGTGAGTGGACTGTAATTGCCGAGCTTCCCTCGGCACTTGCAAGTGAAATATATAATTGTAGTACATCGCCGCCATGTGCTCGGGGTTCTTAGGAAAATAAATCCGTGGTGGTGTGACACCGGTATGTAAGATCAGTGCGGATCGGACCGGTAGTAAATTCAAGTATTAGTGTGGGGAAATTCACGCGACTCGGAAACTCGGGAGACGTGGTGAGTTTGGTCGTCGCGAGGGACGCGTGATAAGGCTAGCGTAGCCATGTTTGTATAGCGATAAATTAGATATAAGAGTAATTGTAAATTTGCGACCGATAGTATTACCCGACGATAAGAAATAAAGCTTGAGTATATTTAAAGTGAAAATTGTGAGTGCTTATTATAAAGTTATGAATTCCTGATTTTTCCTCTTCACGGAACTTCCTCTGGGAAAGGGCTCGTGCCGAGTTAGCCGCGCTTTACCTGGCGCCCATTAAGTTAGAAAATTTGGTAAAGTGTCGAGACAAAGTAAGCATCACAATTGTAGTGGTTTCTGGATTCCAACAAGAATGCCATGTTACAAAGTTCCGAAAGTTTCGAATGGAATTGGTTCGACAAATCACATGGTTACAGACAGAAACGGAAGATTTCTTAAGGTTCCGGATACCGATCTTTCTCACTCCATCCGGACCGTTGCATTCGGATCTCTTTGGAACTTCTTAAATTGCTTCCTTATAGAGAAAAGCAAAAAAGTTTTGCTAAAAACATGTTAGAAACACGTTTTGAGACATAAGGAAACAAAATACACTGTTTTTAGAAAAAGTCAGTATGGAAGTGTGTATCTGTGTCTGTGTGCGTGTTTGTGTATGTGAATATTTACGGTCAAAAGTAATGTTTCAAGGCTCAATGATTTTGTTTTTTTTTAAGGAAGGGGGCTGTAAAGAAATTTGTACTGGTTTTCGGTTTCTTTTTGTCTTTTAAGCCATCTTTCGATTTTTGAGTTTTTTGGTATGTTTGAAATAATATCATCAATTAATTTTTGTTGCATTTGAAAGAGCATAAATTTACCTATCTTTTTCGACTCGAAATTTTAACTAAGTTATTTTCTCAATTCTATTGCGTATTTTGTCGTATTTTGTTTAAAAGGTGATATCTGAGAAATGTAATATGAAAGATTTTAAAAAAAATTTGAAGTGATTAGGAATATGGATTGGAATATTTTGTAAAATTTTCAACAAAAAATTCAAATTGTATCCGTGAAAGATAACTCTTTTATTAAAAACTGAAAAATATTATATAATATTTAGATTATTAAAAAAGTTATTTAGCAGGAATACAATTTTGAATTTTCGCAAAAAATCATTTATATGTATCTATTTATATTTGCCATATATTAGGAGTCCATTGTATAACTAATAAACAATCTGAAAATAAATTTATTAAAGATTTATTCTAATGCAAAGATGTGAATATTTTTTACATTTAAATAAATGTCATTTTCGTGATTCCATTAAACAGTCAACCATATCGATTTTAAGATGATTAATCTTTTTAAATTATCACTTTTTTACAACAGTAAAGACAATGACACTTTTTCCTACACTTATAGTAGACGTACATGCATGCATATTTTCTACAATTACAAAGTAAAATGAAAAGAAAATTCGGAAACAGTACAAAGTGAAATGTTTATTTGCGAGTCATAAAGAAGTCAAACAGAAGTTCAAAGACGTCACTATAAATTCCAGTCGAGCGTTATTATTCGGAAACAAAGGAACGCAAGGATAAGTGAAAATAACGGGTCAAAAAAGATCTAAAAAAGCAAAAAAAGTAGCGCGAAAACGCTCTCCGCCGCGACGCCAATGCTCTGCTCAACATGGGAGAGCGAGAGAGAGAGAGAGAGAGAGAGAGAGAGAGAGCACGAACACCGATCACAAAAATAAAAATAAAAGAAAGACGTCGAAAAAAGATACGAGTGCGTGTGCATGTAAGAAAAAGATTACAAAGTAAAGTGGACCAGAAGTAGATAAAACGTCGCGCGAGCGTGAGAGTAGAAAAGGCTGCAAGTACGGTGTGTAGTCTCGTAGAGTTAGAAGGAGAAAGGGTGTGTGTATTACGCCTCTGCAGTAACGGAAGGTAGCATGGGAAAGAGCGTAAAAGATTTTAAGAGGGAGGAAGAGAGAAGACGTTGAAGAAGAAATAGAAAAATGACTGAAGACGAAAGAGAGAAAGAGAGAGAGAGAGAGAGAGAGAGAGAGAGAGAGAGAGAGAGAGAGAGAGAGAGAGAAAGAGACAGATTCGGCAGTGTTGGTGGAGTACAGCAGCAGCAGCGACGAAAGTAGGGAATAGATTAGAGCGCGAGAAAGACAGAAAAGAAGAAAGGAAGAGTAGAGTATGAGCGCGGGGGGATAAAAAGACGAAGAGATGTACCGACATTTCCAAGGAAACCACTTCCGGTACTTAAACGGCGCGGAGCCGGCTTCCGACTGAAGGGAGCGAGCGAGCAAGCGAGAGAGAGAGAGAGAGAGAGAGAGACAGAGAGAGAGAGAGAGAGAGAGAGAGAGTGAGAGGAAGAACGGATAAAGCCCGTGACACGAGGAGAACGATGGCAATTACCTTTTGGCAAAGCCGCGCGCGCACCACTTTGGATATCCGCGAGCGAGCGCCCGCGTCGCCGCGACTTAATTGCGCGTAAAATCAGTCCGTCAACTTGGCCGTGAGATGCTGCTGCTGCTGCTGGTTTTTGTTCGTTGGTTGGGACGGGATCTTCTTTTCCTGTGTGCGGTTCCGCTGTTATTTCGCCGCGAAAAACGCGTCGTCCGGAGAAATAAAGAAAGAGAAGAGACGGAGACGGAGATGGTTAGACACCTGGCATGGCATGCGCTAGACGGATTTTTCGCTGACTCGAGGGTTTTCGTATTATACTGTTGGGCTGCCACGCTGTTTGCATTGCGATGGAAAGTTGCTTTCTTTTTATTGTTTTGTCGGTGAAAGGGATGATTAAGGATTTGTTTTTTGGTCGAGATCTTTGTATTTGATCAATATTTAGGATTTGTTTAGATTATTTGTTTGTAGTTAAGAAGTCATTTCATGATAAATTAATCGGTTTTAACAAGTTTAATTGCAAAATATCTCGCTGATACTTTTTTTTTATATAGAATATAAAATAAGAGATAAATTAGGATCAGTAGATGAGAAAGAAATTTAAAAATTTTTATATAACGATTATTGAATGAACTCTTAATGAGAAGTCGAATATAATAATAATATAGTAGTGGAAGCTATTTTTGCCCGATCAAAACAAAAAAATTGTGTCCAACGGGCGAAAAGAGAGGACTTTTCGCCCGCTACTGAGAAAATTTTGGAAAATTTAGGAGAATTTTGAAAATTTTTGATAATTTGGTCACGTTTACACCGATTTGAAGAACAGCCGCAGTAAACACCTGCTTTAGAGGCATAAAAAAAAACGCAAAATCAATACATATTTGACGAAAAGTACGGTGTGGGCCTTGGGGGAAAAGTATTTTTTTGCCCTTGTGTGATTGCAGTACTCGTCTTGGGCTCGCAACTTGCTCCCCTCGCCTCGTGCTGCAAAAACCACACACGGGCAAAAAAATACTACTTTTCACCCTAGGTACACAATATACTATTTAAATTGAATTTTCTTATTAAAAGGTTTTTAGGATTAAAACCAAGGCAAGTAATACTTTAAATTAATATTTTATGATAAGAGTTTAGAAGTTTATAGTTCTATTATTTCTCATATTTTATTCAATTAATTTAAATATCTATTCCATTGAACTATCACCATAGAATGGCGCAAAGTATTAAAATGTAAATGGCAGTTCCGTGCAGAGCCAAATTTATTGTCATCGACGTTTCTCCCTTGCCGGGCGCCGCTTTAGCAAAAAAAAAGTAAGAGGGAAAGGTCATTTTCCACGTCTAAGAGCCTTCTTTATTGCTCAAAATTACCGTGTTTTCCATATTTTACTAATAAATCGATATGCGCGCCCCCCGTAGAGATAAAGCCAGAAGTTAAAGGCTTTCTGCACGAAATGCGACGGCTTTATACAAAGGCTTCACTTAGCCACGACGTCACTAAAAACGCGACTGCTCCTCCGCCTCCGCCTGCTACTTCGCCCGCAGGGCAAATTTCATCTCTCGAGCGTCTATTTATAGCAGCTTCTATATATGGGTTATTCATAGAACAAAGTGACGGTACGTCACACTATTACCCAAAATAAGTTAAAACGTACCGGCGTAATTAATTTTTGGAGTATCGAGTTATTATTATAGTGTGTTAATGACGTTGGTTAATTTAAAGTTCATTTTGATGCTAAAATTGAAGTCCAAAGGACACGTGTATTCCAAGCTTAGCTGTGTCACTACGCTGTGTCCAAGCTTAGCTGCCTATGTAAAAGAAACTTTTTCATGGTAAATATGTCTATTTATAGGTTTCAATGTTACAAAATTAATTATGGTAAATTTGATGTTGTTACAGATGTATTTTAGGTCTTTACTATTCGATATAAGTACATTACACCTTACTAAAAATATCTGATGAGATGAAAATTCTTCAAATAGGTATCAAAAGTATTTATATTCTGACATTTTTTATTTGAACAATTTTTCATGTTCTATAATTAGATTGACACATAGTATTAATTCAAAAAAAAGAAACAAACTTGGAATTCATCAGAGATAATTTCTTTTACGAAACAGATTTGACCTTTAGATCGAGGCTACTGATAATTTTATAAATAGAAAATTTGTTCTATTTTTTCTTTCTTGTAGCTTCTAGCAAAAAAATTATAAGTAAAAAAAGATGTATTTTCGTGTGTTTAAAACTTTTATCTGCGTTATTTTGTCTGGAAATCTAATCTATTAAAGTGACCCGCAAACTAAAGAACTCTTCCGTAGCAATGATATTTTGCTACTATAAGGGGTTAAATAAAATTATAAAATTTTTATTTGTCTTGTTGAAATTATATACACTAACAAAACTATTTTAATGATGAATTTTTATAAAACAGGTGTCTATCATTCCATGAGAATGAAATAAACCAGAATACACGACTTTGATCGCACAACAAAAGACAGTCTAACTTTCCCACAAATTACAAAAATAATCGACTAATACCTCTGCTCCGTTAAAAATTCATCTCCTCTATATCACAATCGAAGGTCTATACCCTTTCCGAGAGTCAGATAAAGAGGACTAGCCCAGTCAGAGCCAATAAAGCATCAGTTTATCCGGCCATCTCTAACTGCATTTCCGAGGGAGGCGAGAGAGCGAGCACCACCAGCCTGGCACGCATCGGTACCGCCCCCCTCGATCGGCGTATCGAGATATCGACAATATATAGGAGTAGACTGAGTCTCTCTCCAAAAGAAGAGCAAGAGAGAGAGAGAGATACAGAGAAGCTTACCCTACCGCGCAAAAAAAAAACAGAAGAAGAGAAACGACGATTTGGAGAACAGAGGCAGCGGCTACCAAAGGGAATATGAAAAAAAGCCGCTGCAGCTCGAGGAACGAAAGAAGTGTAGAGCAAGAGAGAGAGAGAGAGAGAGAGAGAGAGAGAGAGAGAGAAAGAGAGAGAGGGCGAGAGAGAGAGAGAGCGAGAGAGAGAGAAAGAGAGAGAGAGAAGTAGCTCGTTAATCGTCGTGGAATATTATGCGAGTCGCGTGGAATACACGCGGGAGTATATATGCGAAGGTACCCGGAGCGCGCGCGCTGGGGAAATATTGTGCAAATACGGAAGGAGCATAAGCCGTCGCTCAGCGTTGGCCATTTATTATTCAATAAGGCTCCGCTGCTGCTGCCTCTCACTATTCTCCCTCGCTGTGTGTGCGACTTGTGCTGTGTTTGTATATGTGTGGATGGGTAGAAGAGTGTCCATGAACGTAAACATGCATACATGTGTTTATGGGCTTAGCCTGAATCACTGAGGAAGCGTGTTTGCGGGGGGTGTGACGTTGTATGCGTGTGCGTATGTGTAGGTGTATGTACGTGTCGAAGATGGTTTGTATTTGTGAGCACGTATATTAAGGTGAGCGTATGTGACGGCGTTTCGGTGAATGCGCGTATCAGCGTTTATAACATTTTCAGACTCGTCAAACACAGTGACGATTGAGCTCGTAATTTATTTTTTATATTTTCTTTTAGTACGATAACGTTGATTTTTCCATAGATTTTTCCTTCAATGCGACGGAGATGTAACTACATTTCGTCATCTCCTAATATTGGACGCACGTTTTTAAATATTTTCTGTTAAGATGTTAACACTTTTAGTTAACAAGAAAGTATAAAGACATGGTTCTGGTATTTGTATTGACTCCTACAAACGGATCAAGAAGTTTTTTATTTTGATTTGTAAAAACTCATAAAGTTTGGAGATATGTCTTATAAGTAAAATATGGTCTGCATTGACACAAAAAACTTAATATTTTTAACACAACAATCACGGTAACCACACTGTGTTTCTGTTTGTATTGAAAGGAAATTAAATCTATAAAAATTATAGATTATTAAAGGTCTTTCAAGTCACAGTACGTCATCGGTAAAACATCTAAAGATACCGGCTAAAGTTCTTCAATTTCGAATATAACGTGCAAATTTCAAAAGTATACAAATAAACTATACGATGATCTACAAGAATATAGTGTTAACTAGAAACCAGTATGCTTCCTTATTTTGTACTCAAATTGTACCCATCTATTAGCATTTAGCATACAGACGTCCATTAGATTATTTTTGTAGAATAGTAGAAATTAAATAGGTCGTATTGTATTTTTAAGATAAATATTTCAAAAGTTACAGACGTTTTAAGTTTCAATATTTTTAGTATATATAGATACACTAACATCCTCATAGCGGTGTTGCTCGCGATTCTTACAAATAAAGTAGAACATCAAAACTCAACTTTCCATCTAGTAGATATTTGTGCAAAATCCTAATTAAACGGCGTTTGTCCTGCTGAAAATATGACACGAGCTCATATTTACCAAAGGATAAACAAAATATCCGCATATGTCAAGATTTAGGTTTGGGTGCATGTACATATCCCCTACGTTCGTGAATTATGCGCTTTTAATTAGTCACTAGTTACAGACGGACTCTATGCATGCTACTTACAATCACTAAGGAAGCATTCATATTGAAAAGCAACAATAAAAGAATCTACAAAAGATGTACAGTCGTAGTTTTTGAAAGAGAAACCTAGCGCTACTAAAAATAGAAATGCTAAGTTTGTTCTGAATTTGGTGAGTACTCGTGCGAAGACAATGTATTCTTTCAGCTGCACTTTGCGAACTGCACGCATCATTTTGGCTTTAATTGGCTAGTACAACTATAATTCTTTTAAATATCGTTTGAGCGTGCACTGGCTCAATAAAACAGATAGGATAAGAAAGTCAACGCTCAGAAAATGAACCTCTTGTCCCAAGAGGATAGCCGCTCAAAATAGATACCTACAGAGGAATTCCATTTGTGTATACCAAATTCTTTTTGTGAAAAAGGAAGTAATTTTAAAGCAAATTGATCCTCTGTTCCTATTGTAGATGACCCATTTCTTTTACGATATAATATTGATTCTTACGAATGGAAATGCTTTAAGTATTAATCTTAAGAGGACTTTTGGTTTAACCCAGGGTTGCAAACCGGAGCAAACCGTTGGTCGTTCCGCTCCGCGTGAAGCGGAACGAAATTTTTAATTTTTAAAATGGTCCGCTCCGGAACGGAACGAAATTAGTATTTTCCAAAACGTTCCACTCTGGAACGGAACGTAATTTTTTTAGTTTTACGGTTCAAAAATGCTCCGCTCCGGAGCTGAGCAAATTTTTTACGAAAGATCTTTCAAGATCATTCACTGGTAGCTAGAAATGAAGCGTAGCACTGGTATTTTTTGTGAATGGGCCCTTTTTCGTACCGATGCTTAGAAAACGATCATTTTACATTACATACTTTACTCTTTAGATAAGAGGATCATTTTCTACGAGAATAAATACTGTTGTTCTGAAACTCTTGGCTCCGAAACTTTTACGAATATTTTGCAGATGATTAAATTATTAAATTATCTTAAATTATATAAATTTATTTTCTACGATACATCATCTTCATTAAAACTATATTTAATTGCTGCCGTAAGTTAAAATATCTTATTCAACATGCAATTATATTTTTTTAAACTGTAGGTAAACGAAGATTAACGAGCAAAGAAAGTCATAAATTTTTAGCTAATAAATACCAAACCTCTAGTAAAAAAGAAGCAAACGTTGAAACACGACACCCGTCACAGTAATAATAATATCAAGTGGCGCGATCGCGCGTGCGTACTTAACCCCTGCATTAAAATTCAAACGGCCCGCTTCGCACGCGGACTCTCGCACTTTGCATTTCCGTAAAAAGGAAATTCAAGCCCGTCGCTCGCGCTGTAAAAGTGAATATTGCGTGACTTCGCGCTCGCGTCAAAGTATGTATACATCCATGCGCATATATTTTCGCTCGCGCGCGTTGAATGTCAGACGTGCAGTGTGTGCCTGCGGAAAATCTCGTCGACGCGCGCGTGAGAGGAAATTTCTTCTCGAGATGACTGCAGAGCAGTCAGCGTAGGCGCCGCTGCTATTGTGTCGAAACGGCTAGAAATTACGCTTTAAGATCCGAGCTATGGCACTGAGAGAAGATCGAGACGACTATGGCAACATAGCGCGTTTTTAAAGAAAACTATCTTTGTGTATAGTGTGCGTTTATATGGGTGGCGCATTCTCCTTTTTACGTGAGCACGTAAATGTTTGCTTTGTGGACGTATGTATATAATTTTTTTTAAATGTAGGCTTAAGCTAAAGTGCGAGTATCTTTTGAAGGAGGTTGTTTTATTTTTTGCAAAATTTAAATAACATGCTGGTATTTGAGAATGAAGCACCTCTTTGAAAAGATGCTGCATTTGGTTGAAATATATTTCTAAATTATAAAGCAAAAGTGTCTTCCTGGGGACAAAAATTACGTTTAAAAAATGAGGTTTGGACTTCAAAAAGTGAAACTGGATAACATAGCTTTTAGGGATTCAAAGGATACTTTTTCAAAAATTT
>OX424572.1:198467681-198719749 GCA_949152435.1 Gastracanthus pulcherrimus
TTGTCAATTTCATCAAACTTTATAATTACTTTCAAGTTATGAGCATGTAATGCCATAATAATTAACTAATGCTCTTGTTTTCCCATTATGCAAACTTAAACTGCATGAATAACATTCAATTTCAATTAAACTTTGTTCTACATTCATGCGCTTAAATTACATTTTATAACAAAAATAATAGCTTTCATATCGTCTATACCGTTTTATTGAACTGATGTTTTTTACATAACCTGTGACATTACTATACACTATTGTATTTTGCTGGTAGAAATCAGCCCAACTACTGAAAAACTTTTTCTCACAATTACTAGCCATTTTATAGGTATCTCTGAAAAATAGGCTAGAATTGGATAGATATGGTGAGAAAAAGCATTTCACAAAGGGATAAAATGGGTATTGTTCTACCTAATCAGTATTTTATCATCTGCAATAAAATATAATGTCAGCTATTTATGCTTACGAATTCTGGAATTCTCATTCAACACATTTGGCGATCATCAATTCTACGAGCGCGAATCAAAAACGTAAGTTCAAAAGCATTCAAGAAAACAAAACACCCTGCGCCCATCCACGCTGAAAACAATTAAAATTGTCTCCAACAAGTGCACTGCATTCGCCCAATGAATCACTTTGTTGGCGTACACGCAAGCTAACTCGTGTTACGCTTGAAAAAGCTTCGATAAAGCCCAGCCTGCTCCGCTCGCGCGCTCATTGTCCATTCATGTTGATACCGTTTTAACTCGCACGCGTACACTCACACGTACTGCATGCACTCAAAGTTATTCCCGCACACGTATACACATGAAAACCAAAATCGCAGCCATGAAACGAGCTCGCGCTCGAGTTCAGAGCAGAATCTCGTGCGACGGCCAGAAAGAGAGGCGAGGACTCGTATTGCGATGCGAGCTATCATTTTTACGCCGCACGTTACTCTGACCGGGTCATATATATACGCTATACGGGGCCATTCCGCTTATATGTTTATCCGTACGTCTCTGCGAGTGTATGTGTGTGTGCGTGTATATATATATATATATATATATATATATATATATATATATATATATATATATATATATATGTGTATGTGTGTATGTGTACTCGTGTGTATGTTGGTGTGAGTGTACGTCACGAGCCAGTGGACTTTATGATCCGTGTTCTCCTTTATTAGCGTTTTCTGCGAGAGAATGCACGTGCGCGGGCTTCCCGTTCTAGAGTGAGACAGCGAAAGAGAGAGAGAGAGAGAGAGAGAGAGAGAGAGAGAGGGAGAGGGGGAGAGAGAGAGAGGGAGAGAGAGGAAGAGAGAGAGTGAGAGAGAGAGAGAGATGCTTCTGCGCTGCTTCTCTCCGGCTTAATCGCTCGTCGTGATTGGCCCGTTGCTTCTTATGAGCTTCCGCGCGCAAACCAGCTTCTGTTGTTGTTGTTGTCGTTGTCATCGTTCTTTGCTAAGTCTCTCTCCGTCTCTCTCTCTCTTTCTCCCTGCGCGGCGCGACGTGCGGCCTTTTTCCGCGTTTTTAGCAATTTACTTTGTGGCGTCGCGCTCTGGCCCCGCTTGTATTTTGCTTTACGAGAGCTTTCGCCGCGCGCGCTTAACGCGAGTGGTTGCGAGAGCCGAGGAGAGTTATATCTTCTTTCCCTGCGCGCGTGCGCCGCGCGGGAAAATATTTAGTCGCTTGAGTGCTGCTACAGCGACAGATGCGGCTCTGTGTGTTGTTGTTGTTGCGGGGGATTGGGGATAGCAGAGCTGAGAGTGCACGGGAATGCAATCGAAAAAGCGAAACGCCCGGTTGATGAGTTTGAAGTGGGACGTTTGCGTACGAGTCTTTCGTTCGAATGCGAACGGAGTGTGTTTCTGTTTCGTGGGTTCTTTTTTTTTGTTGTGTGTGTTAGTATGGGAGAAAATATTTGTTGGCGATTGGTTGACGAAATATTACATGGCGAATGGATTAATTGAGGAATATTTCGTGAAGTATCGTTCTCATTTATTATTTGTTAAGCAGATGAATAAAGGACAACGTCTTAAAATGAAGGATTTTCTTGGTTAAATGTGTATAGAAACATATTTTGTTTATAGAAAAAAAATAATAATAATTTGAAGTCTAAAATGCCAAAATTTTGAGAAAAGGTTGCAAAAATTGGTCCACGAATCTCAAATGGTGTTGTAACTGCGTTGTGAGAAACACATACATACATACACGCATTACCCAAACACATACGTACATTATACTTTCACATTTTTAAGTACATTTTTATTCTAACGAAACTTATTTCTTCGATCCATAAATCTACGTAAAGTATATATTTATTGATAAAAGCCAATATTAATTTCTGAAATCGTTACGTGACGATTAGTTTGAAGACAAGTTAAAAATTGTATATTAGCATCAAAGTTAAAGTTCCAATAACGTCACGCATCAGTCGAAAACTGTTTCAAGCCGCTTAGCAATACCCAAAGTCGGTCAATTAATTCGATCGCCAATGATCCTCCACCCACTCCTTCGCTAAACTCGCTAGCTCACTCTACCGTATGACTGCGCACAAAGCATAAATATCCAGCAAATTATTAGCCATTCCTCGATCCCGCAACCGTGTCAATCCCCGAGAGGATCATACGGGCTTCTCCCAGCGGCATCTCTCCTCCCTACATTGTTCTTAGTTCAATCAGACGTATCAGTCGCACGTACGTACATACGTACCTACCCACCTGAATCCCAACCATCACCATCATCATCATCATCATGCAGGCTAGAGAGAGAAATATCCATACCTATAACCCCTAACACATACACACACACGCATACAGTCATCGTCCCACTGCGCAGCCAGTTTATCACTGCACGAATTGCCTCTCGGAGTCTCTCCTACACACGCGTGCATACGGGGAAGCCTCGAAACACATCGGCCGAGAGATCCATTCACGCGCGCGTGCGTGCAGCCAGCGAGATCCAGACTAATTGCGCTTTGAGAGGAGCGCTGCGCCAAACGCCAGGGCCTGCGGGGCTTTGAGCAGTGCCAACCGCGCCATTCAGCTTTTCATTTCGCGCGAAACGGCGCGGCCGTGATAAAGGATAATGCGCTGCTGGCTGCGCGGATTGCGTATTAGGGCCGGGTCACACGGGCGCGCGTGTGCGTATGAGCGAGGATATGCATATACGGATGCGGGACTGCGGCTGATGAAGTATACGCGCGTACGGGAGCTCGGGATTTTGGATTTCAATGGGTTTTATGCCGCGGATTGATTGAAATTGATGCGGACCGAGCTTTTGTGCGGGGGATAGGCGTCCGGTTGAGGTTTGACCTATTGAGGATTGGGTGAAGTTGGTTGCGAGATTTTTGAGGATGGCGATAGGGTTGGTCGAGGTTCGAGGGTTTGGGGGATTTATGGGTTTGGTGGTGGGTGGTAACCTGAAGATTTTGAGTTTTTGAGGATTATAGAAGATATTTGTCATTTATACATTTAAACTGGAGTAACTTTGTTTGAAAGGTGCGGTAGATTCTGAGGAAAGCAATTCAATGGGTGACCTCTACTTTTGGAATTTGTGAGGTGGAAATAAAATTTACATAAATTAAGTTACATATGAGCTCGATTCACTAATTCACTTGTCTATTTATTTAACGACTGTTTCCAATTGTTGCTGCTGACAATTTCTTTGATTTAATTTCTTTTTTGAATCGACTATCTTCGATGTTTCTACATCGAGTTATTGAACACTTTAACCCTTTCTTTACCAAGTGTGCTTCCAGATTCACGAAACTAATAACTTTAAATTGAAATTTGTGAAATATGTAAAATATGATAAACTGAAAATCCTAAAAAATAAATGTTTCCATCAGGTCGAAGTGAACCATTTCCAATCTTGTAATGTGAGCCTTAGTCATTTTTGGCCGCATAGAGGCTGAGAGAACTTAAACAATGATAAAGAAAAATTATTGTGCTAAAACCGTACTTTAGATACAAATTATTTTTAGAAGTTTTTTTCAACTTTTTGAGGGTCTGGTAAATAAAGCGTTAAAGAAAAACAACTATTTTTATAGCCAGTAGCAAACAAGCTTTAACTAACAGTATGTTTTATGAGGGTATAAAAGAAAATAATATAGTTAAACTACGTCTATTTTTGTCCTTGTATCTATGCAATTATCTTTAAGTTTATTTTTTATTAATTTTTCTATAAATGAGCCTTAATAAAATTACACCTATAAAACACAAGCTTCTAAGAAAATATAAATTGTCTGATTTTCTAAATAATTTTTACTTGATTAAATAAAATATTCGTCTATTTTTCTGAATAAAATTCCTATTTTCTGTTTAAAAAACAAAATGAGGATGGAACTAATTTATACACTTTATTCTCTGAAACTTCTATTTTTCACTTTTTCGTAAAAAATAGCTCTCTTTTAATTTACAACTCTGTATATTTTTAGACCTTCATTTATTTATTTAATTTATCTGTTTTTAGCTTTAAAAAAAACATGAGAGCCTTGACTATGATTGAGTTTACAGATCTGTACATCAGCAGTATTGCAAAGATAGTTATAAATCTAAATCCAAGTATCTACTGCACCAATTTATCTTGCCAATATTTCAAAAGCTACAATTTCCTTACCTTCCTAAAATTCACCGAAACTAAATGCAATATTCACAGTATATTCGCTACAAATCCAGTGTAAATCGTCCGCAAATATCGATACCTATACATCCAAAACATTGTCGTCTTCCTCGCTAAATTGACGATCAACGCAGCTCGCTCGCTCCCACGTATAAAATACCTCCTGCACCCATACACGCGCTGCACCTTAACATTACACGTACACCACGTATCTACCGCGAGCTCAAAGACACTCGATGAATGCAAATGACTCGTAGAGATAGCACTCGCTTTCGCAGACGTATATATACATATTCCGCGCGCGAGGCAATTGCAGAAACGGCAACTTGAAGTTCGATTCAGCGGCTGACTTAACGCGGAGCAGCACTACTGCGGCTGCCCTTACTTATTGTGGGCGGAAGAGAAAGGACAAGGACGCGGAGATGGAGGGAGCGCAACAAAGGTAGACGTCGTCACAAAGGTTATATTGGGAATGCGACAGCGCTGCGCGGCGCGCGCTCTTTTATTAATTTCGCAAATTACTCTGGGTATTGGTATTCCGTGGGGGAGAATTTTGAACTGAAATTCGCGTAGAGGGACGTTAGTCGGTGCGTGAATAAAAAGTTTCGTTGATTAGAGGTTCGGTACAGGGAGTATAGGAATTCTTAGTAGAACTTATTATTAGAACTTATTGTATAGACTGATTATAGACAAAACGAGATTTTAATATATTTTGTTAATTTTTTTCAACATATTTCCGTGTATAAGGAAAACTTAAATTTAATTTAATACAAAATTGATGCATCGGATATACGAGTCAACTCTTTATCGATAATTCTATCTCTCAATTGTTTTGAGAGCAGGAAGATTTTATTGATGGAAGGTTGATGAATAAATTATAGAAATAGAAAAAATTAAATTATAGAGAAAACCGAGGAAGGAAATCACTGGATCGAAACTATTCTGATACCACGAGGTTTTCTTTTTTCATTTTTGCTCCTCGATAAGTTTATCTTCTCAACTTTATTAATTGATGTTACATCAAACAAATATTTATATTTTTTTTAATTTTAGAGAGAGATTAATGGTAATGGTAAGAGTTGGCTCGTTCATAAAAATAAATTCACTTGGTGTAATATTTATCAGCAACGAGCAATAGAGTCTTTAAATAAATAACTAAAACTTAAATTATTTGCTTTTAATTACATTTTAAATTATTTTCATAAAATCATTTTCAGTGATTAAGAAATATTTGATATTTGCAAAAATATTTTGTATAAATTTCAATAGAATTTCCTGAATTTAATCCCTTTTCCTCAATACATAAAAAATTGAAACATGCCCTTCTTCTTCACTGGCATAAAAATGACACTCATCAATAACATACTGAAATAACTTTCAACTTTTTTAACTTGGACATATTATAGTACAAAAATAGCAAGAGTAGCATAATTATAACGTGTCATTTCAGAGGTAGGCAACAAAAATTTTTTCACGGGTATCGTTCATATTCGTATGAATTTATACGTCTCAAATTTAAACAATGATGATTAATAATTTCGACATTTTTATACAATTAAATTATTTCGAAACTAGTACTCATATTAAAGTGAAAACTCACTCTTTGAAATAATTTAACTTATCTTTAAATGGAATTTCACTATAACAGATTTGCATATACTTAATTCAGCATTTATTTACATTTATGAAACCCAAAAATACATACGACATTTCCACGTGTGCAAAACTATAACGCAATAATGTACGTATCCCTTACATCAAATTCGCATGCACACCAGCGTAAACAGCTTTTACGTGTCTGCAATCGTCTGTCTCCCGTATCCACGCGACGGGACACCCAGAGAATACCAGCCCGCGACACAGAGAAGCACTCGTAGAACTTCCATCCAAGCGAAAAACAGGCAAAGAGAGACAGAGACAGCAGCGGAGACAGAAGCGCCGAGGATACGAGCGAGCGGGGAGAAAGCGAGAAGGGCGGCACGGAATTTGTAGTGTTTCCAGCCACGTGGAATCGCATCTCGCGCGCACTTGGGCCCGCGAGCATTTCCAACCTTTGAAGGGAGAACCCTGCAAAGCTGAACTAGCTAAATGGATCACTCTCCGTTGAATGCGCGCCAGCGACGTCGAGCTCTGCTGCGGGTTCGTTAATTAAAATCGAGAAACTCCCGAGTAGCGCGACGCTTATCGCGATCGTCGTTATGCAATCTCGGGACTCTTTAGACACGCGTTATGGGCTTACGCTCGCTTGTTTGGGAGATACTTTTTTATCTTGTTTTGACGCCTTTGTCGGTAGATTGCTTGGGGTTTTATCGATTTTTGTGGGCGGGTTCGAGAGTTTTCAGGGGGATGAGGTGGTTTTCTTGTGCGGGGTATGATTGTGGGATCTTGTGTTGAAAAAACTATATGTTTAGTTTTAATTGATAGTTTATATAGTATAATCATTTTTCTGCGAGAATTTTTACTTTTCCAGATAATTAATTATAAAGTCTCGATCTTATTGTTGATGATAATTTAAATTTTCCATATTGCTGCCGAAATGAAGATTTGGTCAGGACAGCCTACTTGTACAGTCATGCTGCTACTACAAATTTTACTATGTTAAACGTTTGAACAAGTTTGAGACGAAATAAACTTTTGGCTCACTTGTGCGGTTCTAGAGCGTTTTCAGCCACTTGAGAAACACCTATTTCTTGAAACACTATTTGTTCTTATAATAACGATTGTATTTCAAAACAAAATATATATTTTTATTATTTTATTTTGCATACAAAACAAACCTTTTTCAGAATTTGTAACTTGGTTTCTAGTTTATGTATTGTAAGGAGTTCGCTCTCTGCGGAAATACTACGGAAATTTTTTTTGTGATATCCTAAAACAGTTTAGACTAACTAAATGATAAAATGTTCATATCAATTTTCAATTAAAATAGTTTTTGAACATCATACAAAAAGTACCCAATTTAATATTCATTTATTTATATAGTTTATCAGTGAAAGTGTGCGTGTTTATAAATATTTAATGATCATTTAACGACTCTTAAAAATAGACAACAGAATGATGTCAAACATCTATCTCTCATTTACTAAATCATAAATTATGCTCTCCAATTCACTAATAATTTCCGTCATGTTCTTATGCTTTTTTCGGCTTAATTCATGTTCAAAAATTTACAAAGCAACATTTATGCAGTTTACTGCATTTAATACAAATAGAAAAATCATTTTATTTTTATAAAAAAAAGAAACAAAGAAAACCGAGATCTCAATAGATAAAATCGCACGAAAAGGGGAGTAAGTGGAAAAAGTAGAGACAAGTCGCGCGAATCGGGATTTTCAAGATACGAAGCGGAGAACCTTATTGCTGCTATCGACGGCGAGAAAAAAGAAATTATCGACTTCTGCCGTGCGCGCTGCGCGCAGATAGTAGGTATCGGGATTCGCAGCGCCGCTCGCCACCGCGATGAGCTCGGAACGAAATCAGAATGAGATTGTAAGAAGGAGAAAGAGCCGTAACGAGAGACAAGACCGTAAAAGAGTTAGCGAGTACAAAATGTAGGTACTTTTCTAATAGGAGATTTATGCACACAAAAGACACGTTTAGCGGTGATTATTTTGATTATTCTACTAAAATTGATTTTATAAATATACATTATTTGATAACAATTTGATTTTTGAGTACATGAAAATAATTGTTTCTTTATTTTTTTAATTGTTTTTGTTATTTGTTCTAATTGTTTGTGGACATACGAATAAATGATAACACGTTCTTGTTACCTGTAAATCTGCATGAGACAAAGACGTATGGCGTATACATTTTTGAATAAGTAAATATCAATGATAACTTACAGTAATCGGTCCGCATAAGAAGATATAAGTTACTCACCTAAAACAGAAAAAATGTCAAGATTAGATAAATATTTTATTATATTTTTATGATATTAATACTTTATAGATTTATAACTATATTTTTTATCAATAATTTGGCAATTTTGAGTAACTCATTAAATTCTATATATGGTTTAAAGAAATAAGATACGATCAGGAAATTTTTAATAAGAACTTTCAGATCCTTTGAAAATGCGGTTTAATTGAATTCAATTTTCAACTGTGCCCTAGAGATTTTTCAAAATTTTCACTTACAATAATCCAATTCCTCTCAGAAGAAAATTACGAAATAAATAAATAACAGTCACACGTCACGCATCACCTAACAACACATTCAGCATTCGAATCATTCATTATCCAACGAACCATGAGCCTCGTTATAACCCAATTCCGGCGATCTTTCACTCCACCGGGTTATATACACGAACGCGTAGGAGTAATTGATCGCTTCCAATCGTGCCAGATGATCTTACTTAAGGTACGCAGTCTGTGTTAAATCTTGAAAATGAATATTAATGTTTGTAGTTTCACTAGTTTTCATTCAGCCCAGACTGATCAAATCAAGTTAACTAAATCAGGTCCGTTAAGAAATTCGGCCGATTCGCTCGCTCAAAGTAGAAAATTGTTTAACCGAACTACATAACACCGCTACAGCCTACAGCCAGTGCCAGAAATATACACGCACAGATAGGGTGAAAGATAGAGAAGGAAAAGCGAGAGAGGGAGAAGCCGTGTGCAGGAGAAAGAGAGCGCCGATGATTTAGCGGAAATTACGAGAGGGAGAGAGAGAGAGAAAGAGAGATCGAGCGTATATATACGTCGGCGCAGAGCAGAGCGGGCAATAAGCAGTAAATCAAAAGCGTACTTCGCCATCGTATGCAGATAACGCGCCGCCGCCACCGCGGTTATATTCCGCAAAAAGGCTCGGGGAAAAAGGGACAGTTGGACGGACGAAACGAGAATGAAAGAGAAAGAGAAATAGAGTTAGAGAGTGGTGGAGAAAAGACGATACGAAGAAAGCCGCGGTGTAATAAATTGATATACGCCGCGAGACAAGGAGAAACTGAGAAAAATCGCAAGCTGCAGTCGCGGGAGTAGGAAGTAGTAAAAGAAAGGACCGATATTCTCTATTAGGTGTTTCGACCTTGTACTCCTTGCTTGTAGGACGTATAGTTTCGCGGGCAACGCAATGGACTGCTGAGTATAAATATTGGTTAATCCCTTCGGTTGCGATTTTTCTCTTGGAGGAGTAAAATGTTAATGTTTAATTCAATGCAAGCAGATATGAAAACTGTCATTTTGGCAAATTAGACGTCTCATTGATAGAACTTTTTATGCATATGATGATCTTCATAATCAACGAAACCTTACTTTACTATCTCCCTGCACTTAGGTATTCACGGTAGTGATTTCATACACACCGGAATGTGCAGCTGTGACTGCAGACATACGTAATTGTGACTTCGTTTACACATGCATGCGCAGTGGTGACTTCATTCACGGAGGCATGCGCAGTAGTGACTACGTTTACAGACATGGACTGTAGTTCTGTATCATCATTAAGCAAAAGAAAGATTGTAATCGCCATGAGCGTATCGAAAAATTAACTCTTAATTTTGTACGATGTAGTGCATTGCGGACTGAAGTCAAGGGGTCAGGAAGAACCGGAAGCGCAGAGAATGAAGAAAATATAATTGAATGGAGATGTGGTGGCTGATGGGGAGGTGGAGGGCCGTGAGAATAAAAATTATTGTGAAATAGAAGCTTTCGTATTTTTATTTTAACAAAAAGTGCCAAATTGTTACATAGCAAATTAAAAAGATATCAAAAAGAAAGAAAGAGGGAATGGAAGGATTTAAGAAAGAAGACAGGATATATACTGTAAGCATAGGACGAGTGGGGTGAACGGATAAAGTGAGTGGAATGACAAGGAGGAAAAGTGGGGTCATTGGGCGGGGGGGGGGGGGGGGGGGTTAAATGGTAAAGTGTAGGTGAACGTACGGAATCGCATGTACTCCGGCATTGTTATTGATAAGTATGGAGTGCGCACATGTTTAATAGTAACTTTGTATATACGGGCATAGTGACTTCATGCATGCAGGAATTTAAGGTCGCGAATTCTTTTTATGTTTATGTTTAATATTTTAGAGAGAGAGAGAGAGAGAGAGAGAGAGAGAGAGAGAGAGAGAGAGCACCTACTTTGGTATACTACTGATTTCGATACTTCCCAAATATGGGCAGATGCGGCGGTTTGCATCTCTAAATTTCATTATGAAAGAAGCCTATTTACAAAATTTCAGTAATATAGATCGTTAGCACAACGAATCAAGCGATTTTTATATTAAATACAAAATAGACAGACACTAAGTTTAGTGAATGAACATTAAGATAAGTAATAAGTCCATTTATACCACTGCGTATTTATCTGTTAAAACGTGACTAAGCATGTCTTATTATTACATTAAAAATAAATATATAGTATCTTTTTACACAAATTATAATGTGATTAAAACTAGATTTAGGGGGTTCGAAAGTCAATTAAAAATTCAAATTACCCGCCTTGATGTTTACTGACAGAGTATTGAATAATGATTTATAATTATAAAAATACTTATATTTACACAAAACCCAAACTCACTAGTCCTTCATTGAGCAATAATGGACCTACGTGGAAAGTTTCAGACGTTATAAACAGCGACACCCTAAAAGAATGATTGAAATGAAATTTTATAAAATTTTCCATAAAATATCATTAAGATATTACATAAAAATATTCCAACCTAATCGTCTCTCCCTAAAAAATCAAAATAACACAAAAATCCACGATACTGCTTCCAAAACCACCACCCCACCAATCCTCCGATCACCCACAATCAGATCGCCATCACCTCGCTATTCAATCAATCAGACCTGCAGCCAGCAGCCTCTAGCCTCAGCTGCACCCACCATAATGAGAGGTACAGAGAGAGCGAGAGAGAGAAAGAGAGTGAGAGAGAGAGATTTAGATTTAGATATCTTTATTTTAACCACGGGGTATTACACCATCCGGCACAAAAATATTACATTGTGATTACAAAATTATAGATTGAATAGTATCGAAGTGACAATAGTGATATAAGTAAATATATAGATATATACATAGTAGCGGTATTACAGGTGCATAGTTATAATTATTCGCTGTGTTTTGAGAAAGCCGAACTAAATGCTAAATACTAAACATAAATTCTAAAAGAGCAACGTAATAAATTTAATTAATTAAACTAAGTTGACTAATTAATGCTAGGCCAGCACTGTCGATGCATTTAAATTTGAAATAGTTAGAGTACAGTTGAAAAGCTCGCAAGCGCAGCCTAGTCGATAATGATACCCTCTGTTTCAACTCGCCGTTTCCACTCCAGAGTGTCCTTTAGGAGGAGAAAATCAAAAAGAAAGGTTTTGAAGGAGTCAATGAGGGAGGGATCAAAGGTCAGGGGAGGAATTGAATTAATGAGGTTGGATGATTTGATAAGAAAGGAACAGTTCATGGCCTCAGTTTGGGGTGTAGTATAGGAGAGAGTTCTGGGTGGAAGGCGAGCCGAGCAGCGGGTAACTATATCCTTATTTAAAACTATAAACTTACTAGCTAGGTACAGCGGATTCTTAAAAGCAATGGTGCTGAATGCTAGGGCACCAAGGAAGTAATCACGCCTCGATTTCACCGCGAGTCATCCAAGAGACAGTCTGTACGTGGTGACATGACCTCGTCTGGGGATGCAGCCGATGGCAAAGCAGATGCAGGCATTTAAGGCGCGCCGTAGCTTGAGATTCTGCGTCTGATCAAGGTCGTGATAAGCTACGCACGCGTAGTCAAAGTCGGGGAGCACGAAAGACTCGAGTAAATGTTTTTTTAGGTCACGAGATAGCAAACGCCTGCAATGCTTTAAGACATATAGTGACCCGTGCACCCTGCGTAGAACTTGCTTCAAGTGCTTGCCCCAGTTAAGGGTTGGAGTGATCCATACGCCTAAAATTTTTACCTCACTCTCTTATGGGAGCTGCAGGCCTTCAACGCTGACCTTCGGGATTATGCGAGGATCAAGTTGCGTGGTGAAGAATTGACTTCCCAGGAGCATAACTTTCGTTTTCTTTAGGTTGAGTTGCAAGCCATTAGCTGCAGCCCAACTGGCGACAGCAGAAGCATTGCGATTAATTGCTGCAATGTCCTCGGACAGTTCAGATGGTCTGCAAAGATCATGTGCTTGGAAACGTTTAAAACCGAGGGTAGGTCATTGATAAAGATGGAGAAAAGAAGTGGTCCAACCACACTACCTTGGGGAACACCACTCATCACCTTAAGCCAATCAGATATGGAACCGCTCTCGTCAATCACGGCCTGTAAGCGGTCGTGGAGATATGAGTAGAGCCACTTGAGTGAAGCATTGGAGCAGCCCATAGCTTGAAGTTTGCTAAGCAGACGTGCATGCGAAACAGTATCGAAAGCTTTGGAAAAGTCGAAAAGGACGAGTACTGTCAGTTTTCGTTTATTGATTGCCTCGCTCACATCATCCAGGTCTCTCAGGAGCGCAGTCTGGGTGCTGTGCCCTTTCCGAAAACCTGCCTGACACGAGTCGAGGAGAGAGTTATCCTCGAGATATGACGATAATTGATCGTGCACTAGTCTTTCTAGTATTTTAGAAAGTTCAGGGAGCATTGCGATCGGCCTAGTGTCCGATAAAGTTTGTGGAGAGCGGCTGAAGTAGGGCACGCTTCCAGGTAGCTGGAAAGGTAGCGCTTGCAATTGAAGCGTTAAACACTGACGTGAGAGGCCCGAAGAGGGTGGAAAGCGCAAGTTTTAGCATTTCGACCGAAATGCCATCACAGCCAACAGCTTTGGACGACACATTTTGAATGGCAATTAACACTTCACGTTCAGTAACGGGACGAGGTGAAAACTGCAGATTTGCGTGTGGGTTGATAGGCATTGTGTTTGACGCCAGAAGATCTGAGTGCATGAGTGGCAGAGCAGTGTTCGAGATAGAAGCGTAGTGTGCATTGAGGGCAGCTGATGAGAAGTATGTAAAATTAGAGGGCGGTTTGGAGCTTGCGATTCCAAGTTTGCGCAGTACCTTCCATTTCGCCTTTGAATCCGGTGCGTTGCTTATTTCTTCCCCATAGTATCGATTTTTCTCTGTATCAAGAAGATTAGATACCCGACTACGAAGGAGCTTGAACTTGTTGAAGTCGTCAACAAGGTCGGATTGCTTTGCTTTTTTAAAAGCTCTATCACGCTGGCGCATGAGACAGCGAAGCTCGGGTTTAACCCATGGCTTGCGCTTTGATGTGAGGGTGGTACGTTTTGCGGGCGCGAGAACATCAACAGAATTGTTTGTGACTGTGGTGATATTTATTGTGTTGTTAAATGGGGTTATTTTGATCAGTGTGTATTTAAATGGGGATAGCACAAAAAGAGGTTAGTATTACCATATATTTTAATGAGGTGATATAACGTTTATAAATACTCTTTTTTTACTTTGCTGGTGAAAAAGAGTGTTTTGCACATTAAAATCTAACGTTACGAGCATGAGATATATATATTAAAGGGAAATTTTATTTTATTTTACGTTTTGTCTAACTGATCTCAACTGACCCGCCGTGTACGATTAACGTTGAAAACCCGATTTTTTTTTTATTTTGATAAAATATTACGAGTTTTATGTATTTCTGACAGTCAAACTATTAAAATTTAAAATATAAAGGTTTGAACTTATTCTTAAACATATAACAAGCAAAAAATGCTAATATTTTTCTATTTATAACATTTTATCCTTAAGTGATCGGTACGCCCCATTCTTTTCTATTCATAAAAGCGCATATAAAAGTACTATATATTTTATTTATTTTTAATTGATTTATATTATTATGAAGAATCTGCAGCCGAATCTATATATCAATTAAACGAAAGTACTAAAGATATATTCTACTCGGTTTTAAATTATATGCAATAAATATTTAATTTTATATTATTTATTGGAATCACTTACTATACTGGGACATACTCGAACAATCATAATGAACTGAATTTCGAACGCCACACATTTTAATTTTAAAACACTCAATATCAATTACTCAATTACATTCCATCACATTTAATTTATGAATTCAAACGTTAAAGATTAATATTATATGACTTCAAACTTTTATCGCAAAAATTTCTATTTTTAGTATTCATAAAAAATGAGAAGAATTCATATTCGCGAAAGCAGTCATTTCGCGATGTTCCTTTTTCCCATTTGTGAGATAACGGCTACTTCTTTCTATATCGCATCAACTTGTCGCGCATAATGGTATGAAATGCACCGAGGAGTATTCAAACGGAAGCATCGGAAAAAAGAAGGGCCATCTCCGAGGAGCTGCTCGCTAAGATAATAACGCAACTAGACAGCAGTCGTCTGCTTTCCTCTTTTTTACCCTTGTTTTACTTTTTTATATTACTTGATGCCGCGCTGCATTGGGTGGAATATCACAGAGCTGGAGCATCTTGGAAAAATGTAAGAACGCAAAGTGACAGAGCACAAAGCAATCTTGAAAAGTACATTTAGAAATGGAGATAAACTGCGAACTTTCGCGTTATATTGTAACATTTATTTTGATTATTTAATGTTTCTTCCCTTGTAAAATTTCTTCATTCCTCTTTGAATCTAACGTATATTTTGAATGTCTTATACTACTTACGTTTCTTGAAGAGAAAGCATTGTTTCGCCATAAATTTCTTTTGCGAAATAATATGCAGACATGATGATTATGAACATCTTAATTTCTAAAAATGATTTTATATATGTGTGAGTATCCCACATCAGCTTGCAAATTGCTTGAAATAATACATCAACTGAATTTTGTACGTTGATACATTTCTTTAATATATAGGCATTGCATGAAATTTTCAATGAATTTGTTCGATACGAAATTAATGCATTATTTGTTAAAAAGTGCTTTTTTATGTATATTACATAATTTATAGAACTTACTTTCTAAAAATGAAACACGCATGCCATTTTTACTGAATTAGTGAAAAATATATTAACGTTTGTTATAAAATATCCATTCTTTATAAAATAGATAAAGCAAACTATTTTCTAAATAATAGTTTACTACAATAATATATCGATTATAAAAATTATTACTGTATACTATTGTATTATTATTATGTATTTGTTTCCCCTGTTCGGAGAGAGAGAGAGAGTAGGAGAGTGAGAGAGAGTAGGAGAGTGAGAGTAAGAGGTTAAGGAGGTAATAAGCACCTCGCCGCAGCGGGTAAGATTGTTACCGCTGCGTAGGCGTGCGTGCACGGCGATCGCTGAGGATCGTCCGGGGCCGCTTTTTTCCCACCACCGATCACATGAGTGTTCGATAAAAGGTGGGAGCTACGGAGCGGGAGGGGCGGTTGCCCTCTCGCGGACGGTTCGTTACAGAGACGCTCGGCAGCGGAAAACATTGGAAAAGAGGTATCCATGGAAAATAAATTATTTATCAAAAAAGCGACTCTCGATCCAAGCAGGGGAGGTAAAATAAAAACGATTGTTGCTCACTTTTCGTTCGTCCGTCAAAGTGATAACAGTTCGAGAAACCGAGAAAATTATATTCTTTTTACTTCAAATTTATATTTGTTTCGTTTCAATTAAAGTTATATTTCAAAGTTATTTGCTGTTAATTTCTTTGTGCGCGAAAACTACAAATCAGTAGTTACAAAAATATTTAGATCTAATTCAAACAACTTTCAGGTGAGCATCAGTGCTTTTTTCTTTCTATAATAATGCAGACATAATCAATGAAAGTGTATATTATCAGAGATTATACAATATATTGTATAATGATACATATCTATACTTTTAATACAATTACATTAAATGGTAAATAATCGTCCAGTAAAATTTTAAAATTCTTCACACACACTTTAACGAGATAAAAGAAACCTTCAAAACCATGTTAAAACCCTAACCCAAGTAATCGCCAGGCATCAGCGTCTCATCTTAACGTCTCGCAATTTCCCTCCACCATTGTTACCTCGTCACTACTCCCCTACTCCCCTACCTTTCTCTCTCTCTCTCTCTCGCACACCTGCTACAGCGAAATTTTCGCTTCCACAGGAGATGCACTTTGGTCGACTCCGTCGTAAAGTCTCCTGGACGACGGGCGACTTTATCGCCGCGGTAACCCTATATATGCGCGTATATACATCACGCTGCAAGTGGTCCGCGCAACGCCGTGTCGTAGTTATAACCGAGCGGCTGACTCCGATCTGCCAATGGCGCGGGCGAGTTTAACACCTGCGCAGCGCGAGGCGATTTGATGCCCCAAGTGGGAAATGGCGCAAGGCTTATGTCGCGAGTGTGCGTAGATGTGGGTGTGGTATACCTGGGCTGGCAAATTTTTTTAAAACTTATCAAACTGCTTGTTTCAGGGGATAGGTGTAAACGGCGGAGTTACGGCGAACTAGCGTTTGATGCGCCGTCGTGAAGATGCGGGAAGTGTGTTTCGTAAAGGAGCTGGTCTGGGCGAGATTTGAGGGTGAGGTTGAGGAAGCGTGGCATGATTATTGAGACGTGTAAAGAGTCAGAGTTTACAACATTTACCGAGTGTGTACTTTCAATTTTTAGAAAGGATGATGCGAGAAGTAGTTTGAGTGGTGGTCTGACCAAAATCGGAACATACTACTTATTATTTATATAAATTTAAGTATTGTATTCTGAACTGCATAATAATGTCGAATTCCGTACCACCATGAGTTATGTATATAACGTAAATGATTTTATTGAAAACGATTTTTATTTCAGATTGATAATTTAAGTTATTATTAAGGTTGTAATGGTTATAACTAAACTAATTTAAAAGTTAGTTTTTCAGTTGAAATCTGTAGTGATAAGTTGTGCTTAGAACATATTATATTTTTGTATTTAAGGGGGCAGGCCTGGGTTATACCCAAGAAAAGATTTTTTTACGAGTCCAGAAAACTTTTTGTGTTTAAAATCAATAATTCTGAAATTTTTTATGCTATTGATGCTTAATAGTATCTTATATTTTACCGATGTAGAACCTCAAAATCTTTATCCTACACGTCACAATAAATCACTATTTTCAATGCCATATTTTTTAAAGGAACTTTGTTCTTCACTCGATTCTAGGTAACATGATGAACGAAAATATTTTTTTCGACCGTTATCCAAATCCCTTTGACATGTATTACAAAAAAGCAGAGCACTTTTTCGTTAAAATTTTTTTTATTTATTTTAGAGATCCAATCGCTTTCTTGACAAAAAAATTTTAATATTTTGTAATAAATTGATTGAACTTTCAATAAAAAAATAATAAAAGGAATTGTAACGAAAAAGTGCTCTACTCTTTTTATAATACATGGCAAAAAGAGCCGAATGACCGTCGAAAAAAATTCTTGTTCATCATGTCACCTAGAATCGTGTGAGAAACAAAGTTCCTTTAATTAATATGGTATTGAAAATAGTGATTTATTATGATGTATAGGATTAAGATTTTGAGGTTTTACATCGGTAAAAGAAATGTTGTTAAGTATTGATAGTATAAGAATTTTCAGAATGATTTCTTTTCACATAAAAAGTTTTCTGGACTTGTAAAAGAAATCCTATTTAGATTTAACCCAGACCTGCCTCTTAATAGAACTGTATATCCGAATAATATAAGCTTATAAATTTTAAATGGAATTAAAAATAAATTTTCATTATTTTATTTTAATTCGATCGTCTTGCTATGCAATCTTCTGTATAGGCTGAGTTCGACATTCAAATGTTGTGTATTTAGTAGTTAAGCACTTCCAACTTGGACAAGATTTCACTAGACACAAAGCAAACTCTATTCCAGCACCTTTGTACGTGCAATTTCTGGAAAATTTCAAACGTTCTCAACTAAATTAAAAACAAATTTTCCCTCAAAGTGTATCACAGGCAACCGGCGCTCGCTTATCGCGCCGTGCGGATCGTTATTCGCGGGTTTAATCAAGGTATCTCTTTATAATCACAGGGCGCCGAGCCGCGCGCCGCTGACTCCGCGGCTTCTTCCGTGCGCCGGGGCTAGTACTCGCGGCGATCTCCCGCTGCGAGCCTAGGGGAAGATCGAATTGCAGAACGTAACCGAGCACGCTCGGCGAACTCTCCGCGGTCGCCGACCACCGCGGTGCTAGCGCCGATATAGTGTATATCTGGTGCTCCGTTATTGAGAGACAGTGTGCGTGCATGCGTATGTGTGTGAGTCTGTATTTGCGTGTGTGTGTGTGTGTGCGTGTGTATTTGTGTGTGTATGTGTGTTCATGAGTATGGCTTTACCCTTGTTGTTGTGTCCAGGTGTGTGAATGCATGTCTGTTTGCGCGTGTTCGAGTATATGCTTGTATCTGTGTATCAAAGAGCAGCTTTTATGGTTAGTTTATCTTTAAGTGATGGTATTTTGGTAATCGAAGTATTTATATTTTGGAGAATTATATTAGAGTATAATAGTCAAAAAGTAACTTTTATATTTCAAAATAACAAGTATTAATGAAGGTACCTTATTTGTTAAATTATAATTTATATACATTCTAAAGTCGGGTATAATGAAATTGTTGTATTTAAAATTTAAAAATCGCAAGAACAGAAAAATACACTAGGTATAACACACTCTAAGAATATTAGAACAAGGCTATGACAACTCAGAATTCTGTTTTTGTAAAATCAAGTAACGAAAATTTTTCACGAATTAAACTTTTTTTTGTAACACATGTACGATTTTCACGTTTTCTTGCCCTCAAAACTAGCCCTAAAGTGACTGTTTTCCGACTAGCTGGCGTAAAGTAGTTACTTTACGAAAAATCTTTTAAGTAGTTACTTTACGCCCACTGCTCATTTTAGTTGGGTGTGAAGCGAGTACTTTACGACTGCTGCTCGCTTTACTTTACGCCCACTCGTCCCGCCAATAGAAATGAGAAAAAACTTGATTTGTGAAAATCAATACATGTGTTACAAAAAATATAGTTTGCATCACAGGCGAGAGGACCTTTTTCCACTTCTCACCCTTGGTACACAATGTACTATTACTTGAATTTATAAAGGATTTCTTTTAGGCCAAGTCTAACATAAATGTAGCAATAACAATTAGTTAAAACCCACGTTTTGAATAAATATTATATAAAGTTATGTATCATATTGTAAAAATTTACATATTCAATTTTTCTCATAGTTTTCTCATTTTGGGAGATCATATTGGGACTAGAATATAATAGAATAAAATTACATTAGAACTACTCTGATGATTCTTGGTAATGTTGTCGTTTGGGGTTGACAACGATATAGAATATTACTCTACATCATGTAAATTGTATTCTGCAAAACGGTAAACTTTATTCGAATACAGCACGTACTGCCAGAAGGGTAAGAATTATCATGGACTGGCATATAAAGAAGAGTATTACACAATATATTAATAGTCATGCTATTTCAATTAAATTTCAGTTAAAATTATCCACTGTGTACCACATGTATATTATATTCTACTCTGATCTATTCACTTCGTCAAATTTAGCGTACTAATATTTAATTTAATTAAAGGACGATTAAATAGGAAAATCGTTAGTGTCTATTTTAAGAAACGTCCATCGTTCGTATCTACACATCAGCGTTGATATCGGATGATCAAATATTCTATTCTCATTTATGCAATAAAGTTTCCAGCTGACTCAGTTCGAATCAATAACTTTCATGAAAATTTAGGTACGTGGAAATGTTGAGCAATAAAGTACAGCAGAATAATTCATTGACTAACGGACTCATTTATAGTAATTGAAATAAAACTCGAGCACGAATGAAATTAAGCGCTTCTCGGCATCATTAACGCCAAATATACTGGAATTTAAACGTATCCAGCATTCGCATGTCGTCTATAATTATCACGATTATAATGAAACCAATAAAGGAATATTTCTATATTAAATGAATAATTCTGGTGACTATTTTTATCGAATATTCGACCCTCTACGAAATTTGTTGACCAAGATCATATCACAAAGAAGAAATGAGACGTTTACTTCCCAATAGAGAAAACGTATTTTTCCTATATTAAAATATAACTAATCTTTTTGATATTATTAAACGATGAAATATTCATTAAGGTAACTTCATTGAGTTTAAAAAGATCCTTCTTTTTATAGTTAATTACAATAGAGGTTTTATGCCGGTTTTAACTTTAGATTAAATTAAAATGGATATTCTGTAAGATATATGAGGAAATCCACGAAAAACATTCAGTTAGATGGTTCAAAAATTAAAAACCAAATTAGAGCTACATTCTGAGACAACTTTTTTCTTGTTCTTTAGGGCATGCAGAACACGGTAAAAACAGTGTTCCCACGAATTCGGTCTCGATCCACTGTTTTTCGGTTACCCAAATTCTCTTATGGGAATTTAACATGGGGAAAATTAACAAAAAGTAGCCATTGTTCAACGGCATAATGTCAATGTGTCGGGCACGACGAAAAAATCACATGGATAGAATCAAAGTACAAGAAAAGAGCTTCAATTTAAAATAAAAATGGTTCAAAGTGGATGCTCAGGTAAAAAGTTATCTACGTTTAAAAATAGTAAAGAATCATAGAAATTTCAATTTATTCAAAATCGAGTAATTTTTCCCTTTCTTTCAAATGCTTATAACTTTCCACCCGAGACGACGTTCTTAAAGGTTTTTTTTCAATTGAAGCTCTTTTCTTCTACTACGAGTGTATAAGGACTACGGGTGAGATATATACTTATAATTAATTTAAAATTATTAAATTGAAAAATATCACAGTTTAAGAATATCACAGGTGTAGAAGATAAAAGTTGCTTTTATCTTCTATATCTGTGACATTCTTAAAATGTGATATTTTTCAATTTAACAATTTTAAACTAATTATAAGTACATGTCTTGTTCGCGGTAGTCCTTATACACTCTTTTAAACTGTACATTTTTTTAACATATTTTAAAATGAAAAAGAGAAAAAATGTAAGGTAGTTATAAATCGACGAAAGATTATATATCTATGATACAAGACCAATGTTTATTACAAGTTCTGAAGAGGGTGACAAATTAGTCACCAAAACGTGTACAAAATAATATCTTTTTTACTGACTCATCAAGGCAATCATTAAAACATATATATCTTACAGAAAGCGAAGGGTGAGTGTTGAAATATTACGAATATTAAAAATGGATATTCTTTGCAAAAGGATCTTGCGCATCTAAAATTTAATAAACGGGTTTAATAAATTCTCTCGTACGTTAAGTACGATTTTAAGCGTCTTTCGATAAGTCGTCAGGATTCAAGCGCAAAATTCAAAAATACGCACAACTGAACAAGGTGCTCGTAGTGCTTTATAGACTTTTCCATTTGGCCGAAAATGACTGTAAACCCACCCTATTCATATCATATAAAAAATACAGTACTTTTCACGTCCACAGCCATCCGTACCGTACATAACAGCGCTAACGAGTCGGGTAAAAAACGTCCTACACATCCCTCGCTCGTGTCCACAATTCCACCCCCCGCACAGATCGACAACAACAATCGAACAGCAGCATCAGCAGCAGCGAGCGACTGCATCGGCTATTAAACGAACGATTTCGTCGAGTGATTTTGAGGAATTACTCGTGGGCTCCGCTCGCGCGTTCGTACCGTATTCACGCGCAGCCCCCGGGCGCGACACGGATTTATATGCGAGCGCGCTGATCGCGTACACGTTTAGGCGTAAGCTACAGCCCGGGCTATTCGCGTACGCGTACGCGTATGTATTGGGAGGGCGTAATGTGGAGGTGGGGGAGGGTAAAGAGCGCGTTATGTAACCTCGCTAATTCCTTCATGGCGAGCCGCTGTTAACGCAACGTAGCCGGGAACTATCGCTGGTGATCCTCGGGAGCTCACAAGCTTCGGAGCCCTTGCGCAGTGTTGTTCGCTAGCTCGTCGCGTTCTTTCGTCTGGCGTGTCTCGACGTCGGCGTTGTCGGAATTTGTCGATATAGCGGGGTGTTTATAGGTACTTTTCGATTCGAAATTGCTTTGAATATTGGAATGAAATACCTTTTGTTTGTCGTCGCTGAGTGCGAAGGGGGGAGAATTATCGTGCAATTTGGTAGAAGTATTTCTGAAAACTTTTGTATATTTTATATAACATTTTGTAAAGTTGAAATGTTTTTTTTATAATTGAAAAGTATATTATTATATTAGGAACTATAAATAAATGTGGACACATTTGAAAATAAATAGTAATAGTATTGAAAAAGGGGAATATATAGAAAGAAGAATTTTTTAATTGAAATGTAGTTATAAATAAAAATCGTTTTGTAATTCAGTATAAAGTTCAAATATATCTTTCGTAATTTTAAAGTCTAACAACGTATGAACAGAATTATGAAAGCATTTTTAAAAATGCTCTATATTCGGATTGTGCAAAATGAATGAGTTCTTGATTGACTTGTAGTTGTTGAAATATTTTTAATTACAGAAATCTACACGAACGATCTAGTTTCATATTTTAAAACCTATGTACCGAATGTCTTTATTAACTTTGTGTTTTATGCTAACGTTCTAACTTGAAATTAAAATTGCTTTACATTAAAGTAGGTTTTGTAGGTGAAATAGTTAATGTTCTTTAAAATAAATATAGTTGTTAAAACTGAAACTGTTTAAAACACATTGCTCAATAATAGAGTGTTATTAACAACTATATTTATTTTAAAGAACATTAACTATTTCACCTACAAAACCTACTTTGAATGTAAAGTATCAGCTTTATATTATGACAGTTACCTAATCTAGTGTCAAAATAAGCAATTAAAATAAAAAGAATATTAGGAATATTTTCATTTAAAAAATATTATGAATTACAAATATAGATTTTTTAGTTAATTATTATTCTTTTATTTCTGCCTACAGACTATAAGGCGTATTATATGATATAGAATGTAATAAATGAAGCAGAAGCTCCAAAAATATCATATTTACCCAGAACAGTCAAAATCATTTTAAGTTTAATAAGACTCCGCGAATCTAAAGTCAGGACTAAAAGGGTTAAGATACTCCTATCACATCCCCAAATCATCCCGTATTTTCACTCACCCACCCAACGATTGAAATCGAATTCCATCCAAAGGAAACCCCCGCGACCACTCGCCATTCCCAATCGCGTCCTTATATCGCATGTTTATCCGCGGGACGAGCCAATTCCGAGTGCTGCGCGCTCTATCTACTGCTATTCGCATCTCTCCTCCTTCCTACATGTAATAAAGAGCTTGCCTGCGCGCACATGCGACTTCGCGAAGGCGAACGACGTGATTTGTCACGTACTCGCTCAAAAATTCCAAGGGACATGGGGAGGGTAGCACTTTTAGGGAGATGCATGAATACCATTTACAGAAGAATGCCAATGGTCGCCGGTGTGCATGCACATACGTATGTATATATTTTTGAGGAAGCGAGCGAGGTGGTGGACCTATATTTATGGACAGGATGCATATAACTGAACTGCTTGTCGCATTAGGATATTTATGCGGAGATGGGCGGAGGAAGAGAGGGAGATGGAAAAGGCGATTAGCCACTGAACCGTAGTTAGGAATTTGTGTTATTATGGCATGAAATTCTTGGGGAGAATGGAGGTATTTGCATGAATTCTTCCATTAAGGAACAATTCAGTTTTGGGTGTAGTTCGGTATTTGAGAATGTCCTTGTATGTGAAATGATATGCACCGTTTCTTATGACAATAGTGAAATTTCATTTTCATTATTTTAATTATCATTCAACTTTTCATTATTCCAAAGTTTGTTTACTTTTTACTACCGTCCTGGCGGCTGAGACCTCACTCAGAATTTGATTAGTTAAAACTTTGTAAATATTTATATAAATTCGTTAAATATCATTACTGTTATTGTGTGTACGAGTATATGAGTGTTTATGCCCTATATCTAGCGAAAGAGTCTCCTTAAGTGCAAAAAATGAGAATAAATGAAAATAGAAATCTTAAAATTGTGTATTTTCAAATATTTGTATGTTTAATGATAATTACAAATAATCCTTTTTGTACGTAAAATTAGTTTATGACCTAATGTTGGTTCGTGTCATCAATTACTGCTATCTCTTATACTAATAATATATTTTCGTGAAGTAAATATTACGTACATATATATGTATAAAGGTATTAGTAAAATATCAACAAAGGGTTTCCCATACATTAAGTCTTTATAGTTACGTGATTAAACATGTCGGTAATAAACAGGTAGGGTCAAAAACACTTGCATCCATAAATCTCGAAATTTATAAAGATCTGTTCTACAAAATCAATGGAATCAAACTATGGTAATTGGGCATTATTCTTAGACACCGAAGGACGATTCTAAAATAGCAACCTTAGAAATCTCATCCGTCATACTTCAAACAAATTTTCCGTACCAGCTCCACCCAATCACATTTCTCCAAACAACCATCTGCACAAAACACCACCAAACACCTCGCTCTTCACGCATCTTCCCTCACTTTCCTCCCATCCCCGAAATTTCGAAATCTGCACCAACCAACCAGTATTTCTGAAAAGAGCTCGCTCGCCAGCAGCTATCTCTCTCGCTCTCCTTCTCTCTCCCTCAGCAGCAGTAGCAGCAGGAGCGCGCGCGCGTTTTCGAAATCAATACCCGAGCGACGGCGGTGGCGGCACTTCGGGTCGGCCGGTATAGGATATCGCGTTCGCGCACACACACACGCGCGCGACGACGCTCTATTTAACTTGCGAGCGCCCCCGCACCCAGCTGCAATCGTCGCGAGCCTGGCTTTTCGAATTATCAATTCCGCGGATTATCAATTCGCGCCGATTTGTTGAACTTTGTTCTTGGAGTTAGGGGGGGGGGTCGGTTGATATTGAGACTTTTAACGTGGGGGAGGGTTTAATTGGTGGATGATCGCTGTGGATTGATGGAGGTGATTGATTGCTTGGGGTGTAGATTGAGAGAGATGGGGAGGTGAGCGCGAGGGAAAAATATATCGAATTTTGTGTATTTAGACTTCATGAAATACTGAATACGTTAATTTTTACCGAGTGAAAACATCGGGTTTTATATTTCTTTTTTACTTACAAAGAGTGCATTTAGAAAATACTTATTTATTCACTTTGGTGATAAGATAGAATGCACCTACTCTATATAATATAATATATAATGTAAATGTTCTCACCATAAGTAATCAAAAAAAGTTAATTTTTTCAAGTTATGACTATAATTTGTGTAAAGATACCACGTATTTATTTTTAATGTAACAATAAAAACTCGATTAAAGAAAAGTGCCTCATAGTGGGCGACTATGTCCCAAAGTAGGCGAAATTTAAACGTATCTTTTACATTTAATTGTAATTACTTAATCGTAACTGCTTAACGAGAATAGAATTAGATATTCATAATGTGATTTAATGTTGTGACGGTCGGGAATTTTACAATTTAATTATAGGTATAAAGTTAACAACGTTTATATTGTTTATAAAATCATGTTCGATTCAAAAGCCGGGTAACGTGTCAAACGAGAGGACTGGTAGCCGAAATGTGCGAATCATGAGCGGAAATGAGGGGAGAGATTAAGGAGAGAGTAGTAACGCTCCCTTGAAAAACGAGAAAAGTGGACACGGTGCTCGTGGCTGGAGCTAACGCGCTCAGGCCTACGATCACTAGTCCCCCATAACTACTTTTTCCCTCTCCAACTAACACCTTGTAACATTATCGAAGGTCCAATAAACTAAAATTAAACCTCGTAATTATTTTTAGCGCCGAACTCTCCTTGGTACCTATCGAGGAGCACCACCCAAGTCCCACTAAGGAGAGCGCAATCTTGAGCGGTCAGCGTGCCACTCGAGTGTTTTCTTTGAAAGAACTAGAGACGTTTTTTCAAGGGTTTTGCCTCTCGCCTCGCTAGAGCGCCAGAGCGCGCTCTTGCCGGACCGAGATAAATCAAAACATAGGAAAACTCCATTGACGGAGCCCCTAACTAGGCGGCTGCGTGAACACAGAGGGGAGAAGGTCTCGGGATATTCAAAACTGCAAGACGAGCGAGACATAATTTACTTTTGGAGCACTTTCTTGGGTCTGAACGCGAACCGCGTATACATAAAAAATACTTTTTTCTAATCAAAACGGCTGAGTCCGTCACAATGTATTAATGTTGCCTAGAAAGTTAATATTTAGTCGAATACTCAATTCTTTCAGTTATTATTGTACCTTATTTAGGGGTTCATTTTTATGCAGTTATAATGTATCAGTATTTCTTGAAAAATGCTCATATTACACTGTTAAAGAAATTATGGATATGCACTTCTAAAGATTTTTGAAGATTTTCATTCTAAAAATAGTTTAAACGAGTGTCGATGCATCGATTTTATAATATTCATAAACTAAACATGTTATTTAGGGTTACAAAAATGGTTCATTCAGAATTTATATTTCTGAGTGACTTTATTCTTGGCAAAGAAAGCGGACATTATATAAAAGTCGAAGACTGTCTTGATAACATTAAAATACCTTTTCAATGTTAATTTGTCATAGCGTTAATACAGGAAAAGAGATTTGTAACTAGCTTTTGTATAATAACAGTTGTAAGAGCCGCAATATGGGCTTGCCACAATTTGCGACTGCAATAACTACAATTGTTATCCCTGATCTAAGCAAATATAATAGCAACAGTTCCAATTGTATAATGGAAATATAACAAATACCAAACAGCAATCATTTGAAGAAATATATACAATTCAATAGAACGTAATTATTCTTAGCTTACAGTTTTTCCGAGTTAATGAGGTGCTCATAATCCACTCAGAATTAAAATAGTATTCAATTCCACCAATGCTAATGGAAGAAGTCAACGACCGCTAAATTAATTGATTATCCCTAAATATTAATTGCTAATTGCTTTGTGACATAATGTAATGTGATATTGACACATGTACTAATAATTACTCACTAATATAATGTAGTTCGTGAAAATCTACTAAATGCCTCCAAAAATAACAATGCTGAATAATACATCATTATTCTTGAGTAATTACATAAGCTTTCCGATAACCCCAAAATATTAGGGAAGAGACGCCCACTTTTAGCAGCACCTACTTTGGTATACTACTGGTTTCGATACTTCCCAAATATGGGCAGATGCGGCGGTTTGCATCTCTAAATTTCATTATGAAAGAAGCCTATTTACAATATTTCAGTAATATAGATCGTTAGCACAGCGAATTAAGCGATTTCTATGTTAAATACAAAATAGACAGATACTAAGTTTAGTGAATGAACATCAAGATAAGTAATGAATCCATTTACACCACTGCGTATTTATCTGTTAAAACGTGACTATAATTTGTGTAAAAAGATACTATATATTTATTTTTAATTTAATAATAAGACATGCTTAATGTGGTTAAAACTACATTAAGGGGGTTCGAAAGTCAATTAAAAATTCAAATTTCCCTTGATGTTTACCGACTGAGTATTGAATATTGATTTATAATTATAAAAATACTTATATTTACACAAAACGCAAACTCACTAGCCCTTCATTCAACAATAATGGACCTACGTGGAAAGTTTCAGACGTTATAAACAGCGGCACCCTAAAAGAATGATTGAAATGAAATTTTATAAAATTTTCCATAAAATATCATTAAGATATTACATAACGATGTTCCAACCTAATCGTCTCTCCCTCAAAAATCAAAATAACACAAAAATCCACGGCACCGCTTCCAAAACCACCACCCCACCAATCCTCCGATCACCCACAATCAGATCGCCACCACCTCGCTATTCAATCAATCAGACCTGGAACCAGCAGCCGCTAGCCTCAGCTGCACCCACTATAAAGAGAGCTACAGCGAGAGAGAGAGAGAGAGAGAGAAAGAGAGCGATATACGCCTCTGCCGGCAAAGAGAGTAATAGCCCGCGGGATAAAGGCGACGCCGCCGCCGCCGCTGCACCGGCGAGACTGCAGGCATTATCGTCCCCGGCTGCAGTGCAGCGGAGCTCGTACCTACATGTATACCGCGCTGCCGCGATTACGAATTTAACGACGGGCCGCATTACGCGTCGGTCGTCCTCGCAAATTAGCCGCAAACCTAGGAGAGTCTGGCCCGCGTGATGAACAGTCCGCGCGCGCCCGGCTCATCGATTACTAGGTAGCGCTGGCACAGCGAGCCAGTGTGTATAGCTTGGGTTATACGCGCTAGCTGTGTATATGTATAGGATGCGATGCTGCTGCTGCTGCTGCTGCTGCTGGCTGAAATGGGGCTTGGTTTATCTATGTGCTACTGCTCTCTAGGCAGTCTTGCGAAACGCGCCCGCATGTGTACGCGGTATGGTGGTGAATTTTGGGTGTGTATGTGTGTGTGTCTGTGTGTGTGGGTGTGGTGGGTGGAAGAAGGGTTGTTGGAGGGTTTTTGAAAAACGTATGTAGGAGGTGAAAATTGGGAGTAGTTCGGGTTTTAGAAGGATAGATAGGGTAGGTAAGTATATAGAATTTTTAAATTTTAAAGTTTATAGAAACCGTGGACAAATTAAAAAAATAAGCATTTTTGCTGTTAAAATTCAATGGTAAAGGTTCAGAGTGAAGTTTCTCTATAGCTTCTGACATATTTCGATATTTCCGCATTTTACACATATTCGATATGAAAATATAGCTTCCTGAATTAATATTCTCATAAATTCTTAAACTGAAAATCACACTACTGTGATTGTATTTTCACAACTTCAGAGCGGGATTTATCTCTAAAATTGTGAAGCCACAGTCACTGATCACTGACTTTTACTTCAAGAATTTTATAGAATATTCTGTTTGTGCAATATTTTTCTTTAGTAAATAGCAATATTTTTCTATAAGAATAGCATTGTGTTCTATCTATATAGAATAATAGATGAAAATAGGGAATGAAGCACGTGTACTATTAACTAATGATAATAAAATATATTCACAATAATTAGCATAGGTTAAAATCAAATTTTGTGCAAGATGTTTAGTAGTATAAATTAAAATTTTCTTAATAATCACCTTTTCAATGAATGTTTTTGCTTTGTTTTTAGGGCATTGGTAAATGAGGCTATTGAATTTATCGATTTACAGATATTAATTCTAATCAGATATTTTGTTTATGGTTACAAAGTAAAGTAATATAAAAACTAAACATATTTTTCTAAATAACAACGTTATTTATTAATCTCATTCGAAACTAATAAAGTTACTAATTCTGTGGATTAGCTAATATACAATGAAAATCAAAAGTAAGGTTTTAGAACTTTTGATACTTTGCATTGTTACAATTGTTTTGTGGCTTTCTTCATTGTTACGAAGTGTATGTGTACAAAGGTTTACAGTATACTTATATACACACTAACATATACATAGTCACGAACGCAGGTGCTTTGTTTTACTTGCAGAATGTGGCCAAGTCCTCGGGCGATCATCTTTCTGAATGGACTTGGAAAGTTCGGAACTGATGAGGTTTAATTTTGAACGCTATTTGACAGTTCAATGTAGTTGCAAGCAGTTGAATTATTTACAGGTTAACCTAGCTGATGCCAAAACTTTAGTGAAGCAAAACTAAGAGCGACGGCTCTATCAAAAGAGAGAAATCATGTTTTTGGCTATATGTTTGGAAATTCAAAATAGCTAATCATAAATCAAGACAAGAAATAACAGCTTCATTTATACCTAACAAAACTTTATTATTAATTAATCCCTTCATATTAATAGTACTCCATAACTTTCAGATGTGCTGTGAAATCGTGGATTCATTGTGATAGGTATTTTATGAGCAGTGTCACAAAAAGATACATTTATGCAATTGAAGCCGAATATATGTGAATATATGTGTTGATTTTCGGTACAAGAAGACCATTGGATTTCTATGTTTTGTACGAAATTATTCAGAAAAAGCGAGTAAGTGACATTTTTATTTAATTTATCATAATTATAGAGTATGATATAGTACAAGAAAATAAATTCAGTGATTGGTCGCGGGATCTAGGTTAACCATATCATGTATAGGTGCGGTTTCTCTAAAGTTATAGGTTTATATGAACCATGTAGATATTAGGGGCATAGGAAAACATTTTTTAATGAAAATTTTAATAGTATTCACTAGAGTAATAAAATCTCGAAGATTCAAGTGGCCCAGAAATACGAGAAATAAGATGTTATGAGGTGGACTGGATGGAAGTTGCAAAGAATAGGGAGAAATGGCGTAATTGTGTGAACAAGGCTATGTATTACGTAGTCCCAACAACTAGTAATGCACTGAAAAAAATGTATTGCTCAAGTATCCAGATGCTCGTTGTTCGAATTAAACTGCGTATTGCTGCTGCAACAAAACTTTATGATTGCTCTTACAGCAATATTATTTTGCTGTGACAACCATACAATAGCACCGACAACTATAATATAGCTATGACAGCAATATGTACAGTTATTCGAGCAATACCAGTATAGTTATCATATAACAAAATTTTAGTGAATAATTCTCAAAAATATTTTACAACCTTCATTTTAATGACAAAAAAAGTTACCGAATTTTTAATATTATTGGACGAAAGGGAGAGATTTTTTAAAAATCAGTGGAGTTCCACCTTAATAAATTGTAAAATGTTGATTTCCCATGCAATTATTTATTTCTTGATATAATGCAGGCGCCTCGATAGTTATTTTACACACAAGGCTTGTATGGACCCACAAAAAACATACTTTAAGTCCACACTTTCTTTGTGGATTTTATTTACTGTGCCTACGAGCAGCTGGGACAAAATCGGTGTCCACTGATTCTAGATCTGAATTCACTAAAGACTTATGTATTTTGAAGGTCACCTACACCTAAACTCCATCAGCAAATTCCCTCTCGAATCATAAAATACTTTCTAAAATCCAATAACACTCCACCCCTCCTCTCCCTCATTCACAGGCCACACAACCCTCGACAACACAATCCAGTCCCACGTTATTCCTCGCTCCTCATCAGCCGCTCGCAACACAACATTCCCTTTACCCATCCGCCACTGTTCGTCCTCACCACCACCGCCACAACTTCACTATACACCCCTAAACTCGAGGTCCGCGACTCGTCCTCGTCGGCCATCTTGGCGATTATGTGTTTTGCGGTCGGCGGAGGCGGCACCGAGTTTACGTCCCGCCGACGTTCCGTCGCGCGAAAGAGATAGAGAGAGAGAGAGAGAGAGAGAGAGCTAGAGAGTCCTTAATTGCGGAGGAAGCAGCCCCGACGGCAAAACACTGGCGGCGCTGCTGCAGTACAGCGAACTTTCGCGAACTTTGGCAGCGAGATGCTCGCTCTCTCCGTGTTGATCTATCTTTTGTCGTCCCGGGAGCCGCGCCGCACCGCGCCGTAACTCTTCACCCAGTATTTTTGTCCCTCCTCAGTTACCGCGGCTAACTCTGTTGTAGCAAGACTGGTAGAGAGGGAAAGAGACTTAAGCCTGCCCTCTGGCTATTTTGGATTTTCACGTGAGAGAGACGGTTATTGTTTTCTTGTTGAGAATTGTATTTGAAGAAGGTGAACGTGTGCATGTGCGCGCATGTGGGTGTATGTGTGTGTGCGTGTACATATGTGTGCATGTGTATGTGCGTGTGCTTGTGCGTGTAAGTGTGTGTGTGTGTGGGTGTGGCATGTGTGTGTGTTGCAAAAAACCATCTAAAAATTGGGTAAAAGTCGTCGGCTCACTAATGCAGTCTTACTGTATTTTACATTATCAATAAATTAATATTATATTTTATGATTCATTGAAAATTCAACGTAAATTGCTGCATATTAGAGTAAAAGAGATACTGTTGAGATTCAACAGTTTTGAATAAAAATCACACATTGTGATCAAAATTATACTTAAAATGGGAATTCCAGGAAGTTTCACTATTCCAGATAAAAATAGCTATTTTAAACATTTTATCTTTCATCAAATAGACAATTTTTAACAAAACGAACTTAAAGCACAGTAAGAGAGTCAAGTGGTCGCTTTTTGTCGAGATCAGTAATTGAATTTTATATTTGTTTTTTTCTTACAGTGTACCTGTTCGTTTTTATATACGTGTATGTATGCATATGCGTGCGTGTTTTCATATGTATAGGTATGCATGCGTATGTGTGTATGTACCAGGTGTAGTTTGGTGAAAATAGTTCAGTTGAGATCAGGGGTAATCGTTAAAGATGTATGATTTACGATTGACCTAGTTAATACTGGAAAGAGGATTTCTATATTTGTAAATGTCGCAGGTTAGATGGGGTCGAGCCGCGTCAAACTCGGAAAACAATAATGAAAATGGAAGCGAATTGGAGTGACGACTAAAATTAATTTAATTTTTTATTTTTGATGGAATTTGTAAGTGTAACATGCTCAAGAATTCATATGACCTATCTTATGAATTGATACGTATTCATTTAAACTTATCTCTTGCCAGGATAATATGTTCAAGTATTTAGACTCAGTTCGTGACTAATAATGTGTGACAGTATATACATGAGTTTTTTAAAATTATTCTCCTATATATGCACGTCGGTTTATCATAATTGGAATTCCAACAAATTTGAGCTGTAGAGCATTTATAAAGAAGACTGTAAATTGGAATGAACTAAATTTTACTTTGCAAGCTTTTTTGCATAATGTTGAATGTATGGAAATATTACAATATCTCTTACACCTTTATAGCATTTGGTTTCACATAACGAATGTGCTAATTAATAAATCGTACAGCGTTGATTACATATGCTAATATATTTATGTAGATGTGACAGTTGCAAAGCCAACGTTTTAACATAAATATTTGCCTTTTTAAACCAAACGTCTCTCGCATTTTATGAATTAGTACCTCGTACCAATACGTTTAAAATAAATTAATTAAAATTTCGCTTAATCATTAAAATAATATATTGTAAATCTAATATCTTTTTAGAAAATACATATTTTATGCAGTAAATTATGACTTACGTATATAACATTTTTTTCTATTGTATATTCTTCCATAGTATTATGCTACCGATATTTACGTCCTAATATTGTTTATATTTCTAATGGTTTTAATTAACCCTCCTGTGCATTAGGCGGAATATATTCGCCCTAGCATTTTTGTTCACAACTTTTGATCTACCTAATTTTAAAAGGTCTGTGATACTGTAAATTAAAGCTTAAGTTATATACTACATTATTATAGTGATTCAAAATTCAGATTCTTATAAAAAATGTTGTAAATGTAAGAAAAATTTCAGAAAAATAACTCCAATTAATACAAAATTCCTGTATTTCGAAGCGACTTTGTGGGCAGAAACTCTAATACAGGGAGGTTAAAACAATTTTGTAGCGATAAGAATTTGCATTCATTAGCAATAAGGCGTTATGAATATAGAATGTTCAATAAAGTGCATTTGTGAGTTTTCTTTCAATTATCAAACGGATACCTTGTTCTCATTGAATTTAATTGAATTATATTTAGTTTTAATGACTTTTTTGCACAAGCAAAAGTTCCAAAGTTTCTCAATTTTTAATTAGGAAAATCATAATTAAATATTTTCAAAGTTCACAAAGCTGCTTTGCAATTCGTTTTTAAAATTTTAATTATAAAACCAAACACGGTAAGCAATTATATTCTCAAGCACTTTAAGGTTATGAAAGATCCTTTCTTTTTAAGTCAGTGAAACGAAACAAAAACATCTGCAATTTCGAAGGAAAGTTCAACAAGGGTAGAGTGCGTGCACGATTTTCTTTACATTTCAAGTTCCTTATTGTTCTCGGTTCTAGTTTCTGAACGCACTATTTAGATTCTTAATCGATAGGTACTTTACAATTCAAGCACAGACCAAAATTTTTGTGTTAAAGATCGACTAACAATTATTTTTCTACTGTTTCCTTCATCTATAATTATATAATGATTTTTTACGAATAATGAAAATTTCTCATAAAATGTAATTCTTTTAAATTTTCTTTTAATAGAAAAATCGTAATCGATTTTTTTTTCAGAAATTAAGTAGGAATTAATAAAAATCTAAAAATTAGTATTCTAGTCTTTTTAACCATATAATTTTTTTGCAGTCATTTTGTACGCATATTTATTTCTAGAACTTTCTCAGTCTTTGATTATGTATGTTAAACACAAATTAATAAATTTATAGTATTACGTTTAATAATACGGACTTAGAACCTAAAAATCAGCTTTATTAAGAGGATGGTATCCTCATAATTACTTTATCTACATTTTTATCTGTAAGAAATAAAGGTGAGCAGTTTGAGCATTAAAAACTAAAAATATAAAGAAATAATTAATTTTTTTAAACTTTACCCTGAGTCTAACTTCGAACCCATCGTATTTTTAGATATTTGATTAGGAACATTTATTGTTGATATGTAACAGACTAGTTAGGTACCAATTATTTTATGACAAAAAGTTATAAATCGTTAAAACTTACTAAATCCTTACTTATTTACTTAGGACACTTTTTTAACGGTTTAAATAACAAAGGAGGATGCCCATAGATGCGTATAGCAAATAGGCAAACGCAGGAAAGCGTACAAAAATAACTATTATTTAAAGTTTATCAAAATATACAAATTAGAAAAGAATAATCCGGGGAAGTGAAGGGATACTTTAAAAAGAGGGTCAAATTAGATAAAATAAGTGGAAAAATCAAGATTTTATCAGAAATTCAGATCATTCAGGCTCATATTAATTTTAGAAGATAATGTTTTAACCTCGATTCGGCATGAAACCTACGAGGATTATTTTTTAAAAATAATTTTTAAATCGACTTTGACCTGACATATTTAATTTCAGTAGAGAAAAATTGATAATCTGACCTGGAATTCTGGAAGAGCAAATATCAAACCTTAGGGAAACAATAACTTTATTGAATTAATTCCTTATTATAGAGAAATCAATCGGCGTCTGAATAGTTGATTGAAAATTAATAGATTAAGAATTGATAGACTATTGGATAATTTGTAAATGTCTTATTTATTACAACTTTTCAATAAAAGGTGGCAATACAAATTTAATGAACTTAAACTCACGTATTTTATGTTTCAGTACACTAATGTTTCAGTATGTGTGTGATACCTAATCCCGCTGCTACGCATACGAAATCTCTAATGCCATTTCCATACAATCGACAAATCAAACAAATTTCACTCTTGAAAGCACGCGTAATACATTTTCCTTCTCCTTACAACATATTCAATCTTCTCGCTCTCTTCCTCTCTCTTTCTCTTTCTCTACAGCAACTCGCAACCTTCTCACAAACCTCAAAGTTCTCTCTTTCCCACAGACAGCAAGATCTCTACCCCCACAAATCGAAAGTTGAAAAAAAAAAACGAACTTCCAAGCGCTCGCCCCTCAAGAATGAAGAAGGATAACGCGCTCGCGGCTCACAAAGCTTTGGCAGAGCCCAGCCACTAGAAACGAACCGAACCCAGATAGCAAAAAAAAACGAACCAACCAAAGAGAGAGAGAGAGAGAGAAAGAGAGAGAGATGTGTGTGTGTGTGAGAGAGAGAGAGAGAGAGAGAGAGAGAGTAGCGATGTTCGATGTTTCCAAACGAGTGCAGCCGGTGCAGACGATATTTCCCGGGGAAATACTTCCGCTTCCGCCATAAATCTTTGAATGCGCGCGAGCGCGCATCCCTCCCCGGTCGCGAGAGAGAGAGAGAGAGCCCCAATTTCTACACCCCCTCCCGCGCGCCCGTATACGCGCGTTACTGTCGGATGCATTCGCAGCTGCACCGAATGCACCTAAGTGCAGTTTAAAATACGACGCGCGGCGGGTTAGAGGCGCGGTTGGACGGCAGACTGGATGGGTAGGCGATTCGCGCCGACGAAGCTTTTCATATTTTCTGGGGGGAGGGGTTTAGTGAGGGGTGATCTTCGATCTTTTGTGTTGAGAGAGTTATGGAGAGATATGACTGTGAAAATCATTTAGCGATAGGGTAAATGGTTATTGTAGGACACTGACCCTAGGGTTTATTCAAATTCAACTTTAATGCAATTCCGACAATTGTTTTTTTTTACAGGTAAATGTAGCTAATGGGCAGAAGCTAGTATTAAATTTAGAAAATTAAGATAAGTATTTAGAACGTAACTAAAATTTTTCTTTTTGATTTTAATACCTCTCAAATTCGGTTGTTTTATTCTAAACAATTGCTGATCTGCATAGGTAGAAGAGAAAGAGGTTTGTTTAGCTTTGAATATTTATGAAAGTTCTCTAAATTTGTCACTGGTGGGTGGCTTCGTATAATAAGTTTAAAATGTAGTTTTTAGTACTAGATATAAATTATACAGGGTGTGTCATTTTAATCCATCCACGCAGGTAACCTCTATAAAAACAAATGCTATAAAAAATGACCTCTACAAAATTTGAAGGGGACAGAGGGGGCCACCCAATGGTACCAACGACTTTGACCTTGAACTCGATTTTCAAGGTCATTTGAAGGTTACAGTGTTTTTTTAAATGGGAACCCTTATTTTTGACCCCAAAATCGGGTAGAGCGGGAAAATTTACATCTGAAATGATATTTCAAGTTTGCTTTAGTGACCTTCAGAGGGTCATTTAAAAAAACACTGTAACCTTCAAATGACCTTGAAATCGAGTTCAAGGTCAAGGTCGTTGGTACCATTGGGTGGCCCCCTCTGTCCCCTTCAACTTTTGTAGAGGTCATTTTTTGATATCATTTGTTTTTAAAGAGGTTACCTGCGTGGATGGATTAAAATGAAACACCCTGCATAGAAACATCGAGAATATTAGAAGTATATCTTTATATTATTTTAATAAATCTCTTATCATATATTATTTTTCTATAAATATTGCTTAACATTAAATCAAAAATAGAAAAAATAAAATAATTGATTTTTAATTGATTTTTAATCTCTTGATAAAGAAATCATTTACAGTAAGAGACAAAACACGGTATCCTGCATAAAAAAATTAGTCTGACAATAAGTTAATAAGTCTGGCAAAAATCTTGCAGAAATCTGACCTTGGCCACTATGTCAGACTTTTGGCAAAATTTGCTAATCAAAAGCATCGCATTATGTCAAGTTGGCAGTAATAACTTAAATTATGATGTTTTATAACATTTTTAGACATATCTCGGCGGGCGACGAAATATGGAGTGAAATGAAGAATTCGGAAAAAATAATATATTCACATCGAACAATCGATGATTCAGTTATTTGCCGTGTCTGTACACTAAACAACTAACCTTAAAGGTGCTTCAAAATAACGCCTTTAAGATGTTATAACGACCAAGCGGATAGATCATTATCAGCAATTAGATCATCATTAGAGTAACTATATAAATTATTCATTCCGCAACAAAAGATTTATATGGCGTATCAGCGATAAGAGTCCTATATATATATATATATACAAACAATTTATACGAACAATTTAGAGGTGCTTCAAAATAACGATGGAGCGGAACCGACGCGAAAGAACGGCGAGTTGTTAATAGTACTAGCTTTGTATAGTATTAAAAATTTATTTTTATTATCAGTGGCCTGTTTTTTTATAAAATTAAAATTGGCAGCTATTACGTCATATAAACTTAATTTTAATTTTACTTGGCTATGTTGTTATACTTTAATTTACTAATAAACTGAATACATCTTAAAATAATATAAAATGAATGCACTTTAGTTTTAATTAAACTATATTATAAATAAGTAAATCTGTAAATGTATATCTACTTAGATAACTTAGAAAATCAAAATGAAATAAATAAAATGGAATAATAAATTAATCACACAAAATGTTTAAAACCATATACTTTTTACTTAATTCAGGTTGCTTACTTGTGATACATTAATCAGACAGCGCTCTAATCCTAATAGGCTTTTAAATGGCCCCAATTTGGTTCTTCGTTGCATTATATTAAATAATAAGTATATATAATTTAACTATTATAAATGAGTAGGTATACGTGTATCTAAACAATACCTACACCTACGTAGTTTATAATTTACCTTTGTAGTGTATAAGTTACAATAAAATGTAACCAACAACAAAATTGTAGAAAGTTCAAAAGCTATTATTTAATCGCTGCATTCTTAAAGTATCCTATATATTAGCTACTTAAAATAAAAAAATGTTTCTGTTTTCGCATTATGTGATTAATTTAATATTTTATTTTATTTCGCATTGATTATCTAATTTGACTAAAAGTGTACAAATATATTGCCGATTTACTTTTTCATAACATAGTCAAATCGATTGTTATGGAGTAAAACTAAAATTAAAGGGCTATATATTGTATAACTACTTTTTTCATTATAAACTAACCACTCACAAAATAAATAATTTTTAATACACATGAATAATGCTTTTGCATTATGAGCTGTTGATGTAGATGCATTGTCGATGTTATGGAAGAGGTTGGCAATGTTGACAACTCTCTCCATTTATTTTTGAAATATATGCAAATCAAAATTAAGTAGCTGTATATATAAAGCATGCAATGCAGTACATATTAAAAAATAAATTTTGCGCAATTTGAGATTTTATTTTTGGACATGCTATAAGTTAATTCAATTATGGGCAATATTAAAACAATTTCTTTCTTACTAATATTTTGCAAATAAGGTTTCATTTCGGTAAAAATACCCCCATATAAAAAAACCGCTGCCAATGCATTGGCACTTAGCTTGTTATACGCCCAATACTAGGCTTTTTCGCGCAGCTTAGAATAGCTGTATTTAAATTTTCGCGCCGTTGCGCGGAGTCCCCGGCAGCGTAGGTCACCCGCCGCCGCTAGGTGGCGTCGCCTCTCCCGCAGTAGGAGTAGCACAACGAGGCGCATGTAGGGCCGGCCAGGAAGGCACTCGACCTGTTTCTCCCCCCTCGTGACTCTCACTTGAGAAACCTACCTAGTAACGCCTAGAGACGAATATAGGGTTAATCACTCGAGTTAGAGAATAAATCATTCTCCACTTCTATATCTACGTATATAATGAGCTTGTCTCATCGGCGATGAATGTCGTCGGGCTGCTCCTCTCGGAGCAGCTCTAGGCTCGTAGAGAGCTAGGTATAGGGGTCAGTGCTGTGTCCTCCCTCCATCCAACGAGGAAGCCACACAACAACGACGCGGGACTCAACCTCCGGAGGACGACGAGCGCCGCCAATGCTCCAAGCGCTCCATGCGAGTGTTCTAGCATCACCACCTTCGAGGGAAATGCTACGCACTCATCGGTGGATCATCGCTTCTGCAGGCAACCACAGCCCTGCCGGCACGTCGCTATCTGCTTAGCGACTTCATCAGAGTTATTGAAAATGGCTGCACACGTCATCTTCCCACTCTCTCACCATCCCATCACCAGGCGTACAACAAGCCTCCTCAAACTAAATTAATTGTTCTAATATGAAAATTTTTGTTGTAATAAATTAACTTTAAATTGCTATATCTCTTTTTAATTCGATCCTCAAATTAATGTTTTTAAATTTTTTAAACTAAATATTTCTGTTGTAGAAGATAGGTTTTTTATACTTTTTTAAATGCATGTACACTAAATTGATCATACAATGTCTAACATTCCAAACAACCCGAAATCTAAAACTTAAAAAAAAATAAATAATCACTATAAAACTAAAACAAATCAATGAATATTGAAATTTCTTTGGAATTTTGAATCTTCATTTAAAAAAGAAAAACATATCCCTTTTTGATAAAAAGTGACCACGCCGTTCTCAAGATATAAGCGATCAACAAAAAGAAATTGAAAAAAAAACATAACCTCAATATCTCAGAAAGTAAAAGATGTCATTATCGAAAAAACATACAGGTCATGAGATAGTAAAAAACTACCTTTTTGTAAAGTTTCAGATAAAATGCTGACGATTTACTTAAGTTATCGCGTCAGGAGAAAAAGCGACTTTTAACAAAATTATTTTTTTCTCGACAAAAAAAGATATGGAGCTTCAAAAATTTTACAGAAAATTGTTCTAAATATTCCTTATCATCTCAATTTTTTTCAAAAATGTTCCATTTTATATTTCACAGATATAACCGTTTGAAAAAGAATCACCTTAAATTTTTTCACAAATTTTCCTTCTTATATATTTCCTAGATACAACCGGTTATAGAAATGACGTTTTCGTGTATAAAAAACAAGGGAAATATCTTCTACAAAATTTCGGATCGGAAAAGATAAATAATTTTATGCTCTTTCAAATGCATCTTCATTGGATCGATGATGTTATTTCTAAGGTATTAAAAAACCCAAAAAACTAAAACTCAAAAATCGAAAAATCGCTAAAAAACAAAAAGTATCAAAAAACGAAAAAGAAATTTATTGTGCCGCCTTCCTTTAAGAAAATCAAAAATAATGAGCCTTTGATAAATGAGTTCCTTTTTTTTCAAGTTGAGAGAGCAAATTAATGCTCGTTCAATTTTTTATTACATGTAGCCCTCTAAATCTTTACATATATTACGAGAATAACCAATAATGTTATGAAACATCTTACGTATGTACATAAGTATACACACTTTTTACAAATATTTATATTTTAAGCAAGATTGCAATTTTTAAAAAAACTTTTCTCTTATTTTATCTAAAGGTATGTATTTTTACTATTCCAGCCGATATTAACAATGAGTGTACTATTCTAATTATTTATTTGTTAATTAGTTTTCGTGACATACCTAATTCCAACAAAAGTCTGGCATAGTGGACCAAGCTAGACTTCTGCCAGACTTTTGTAAGACTTTCGCCAGACTTATCAAACCAGACTAATGCCAGATTAGTACCAGATTTATTTTATTACACGGGATATAATATTTAAGAGCTTAAATGAAAGGATATTGTAAAGTAACTTTCTATTATTTGCTACATGACTTTTGCAACAAGATTCAGAACGATATTCAAGATTATTTATTTAGGTAAGAACCACTATTGAAACCTCAAATAAAACAATATTTTAAAATTAACGAATATTTCCCATTACATTTCTGCAGTTTGAAACTTTTCTTACTTAATATTTGTACTGTTAATTATAAGTTAAGCCCTGTTAAACATAATTATCTACATACATTTGTACATTCATTTGTTAGCAATCAGTTACTACTAAACGGAAACCAAAGTTCGTAACCAAAACTCTTCACCATTTATAGAGTTTCTGTTGAACCACTGAATTAAATGGACTTACATTTGGTACTTTCTAGTGTCCGCGAATCAATTAATTAGAGCAATATAAGTAAAAAAAAATAAGTAAGTTTATTTTAGACTACATTTGTAAAAAGAAAATTAGAACAATCTAATAATAAATTTATTAAAACGTTTATCAAAAAACTTATAATAAATTTAATTTTTTTTATATTTGTAGAAATCTGCTTTACTTAATTTGTAGTCACATGTGTAACAAGAGAAACATGTATCGATAAGACAATTTCTTACTTACGTTAGACGTTCTAAATCATAAAATGTAGTGTACTCACCTGAAACAGAAGAAAGAAACAAATATTAAATGATGAGTTTATTATACATCTTAAATATAATTATAATAATTACATAATAAAAATTAAAATATGTTTTGCACCAGCATCTATTCTTGTCTTATTACTCTAAGTTCAACCCCTATTTACAAAACATCGAAACCCTAGGAAAAAATTGTTTAATAAACTCTTTTTTTCTCCGTAAAGAGGCATCTCTCTCTTTATTTTTAGCCATAGGGCTGGAGAGCAGAGCTGCAGCCTCGAAATACTCTCCGCAAAATCCTTGTCTCAAAGGGGTGAGCTCGCCATTAATAATCGATATCTCCCGTGGACGCGCGCCGGACGAAAAAGGGGAACACGCGGGCTTGATTGGTTGCGAAAGAGAGAGAGAGAGAGAGAGCGATATACAGAGAGAGAGAGAGCGAGTGAGAGAGAGAGAGCGAGAGAGAGAGCGAGAGAGAGAGAGAGAGCGAGAGAGAGAGAGAGAGAGAAAGAGAGACAGATAAATAGAGAGAGAGAGAGTTCTCTTTTTCATTCGCTAGCAGCAGCGGCTTTTCAAGTTACCGGTGGATTTTCTTTCTGCTTCCTTTGCCGGATTCGGAAAGGCGGCCGCTCGAGATTTCATAATTTATAGTGCGCCGAGGCCGACACGCTGAATTGCACTGTCCGTGCGATTTGAAAAATTACTTTACACTCAAACGGAAATCTCGTGCGGAGAGGTAGGAGGACGGGATATAAGGGATGAAACACACAACAACTTCCTGTCAGAGAAGCGAGAGGAAGCGCGCGCGATCATCGATTTTTGTGTATTTTCGAGCTTGCGGTGAAGGTGCATTTATTTAGAATATAGTTATAGAGGAATTTAAGAGATTGTTTATGGATTAAGAGGCTCGAGTGATGATATTTGCGATGATCGTTGATGAATACTTTTGTTCATTAAAAGTAAAAAGAAATAAAAGGTCAAGGACTTGAATTTTATAGAATATTCTTCTTCATATTCTTAATCACCTTAAATTTTTTCACAATTTTTCCTTCTTATATTTTCGAGATACAATCGGTTATAGAAATGACATTTTCGTGAATAATAAAAGATGGGAAAGAAGGGAATTAACTTATAAAAGATTTCGAGACGGAAAAGATAGGATAGTTTAAAGCTCTTTCAAATGCATTTTATTCGAATTTATTATATTAATTTTAACATATAAAAGAACCTAAAAATCTAAAACCCAAAAATCGAAAAATCGCCAAAAAACAAAAAGCATAGATCAATTAAAAATATTATTTGTCAGCCACCTACGTGCGTCAAAAACGAAATAAATAAGCCCTGAAACATTATATTTGACCGTGGATTACTCGAGATACAGAGTGATACACACGCACACACACACAAACACACACATACGCACATGCACACGCGCACACGCTCATGCGCACACGCACACGCACACGCACATGCACATACACACACGCGCACGCACACACATACACACATACACACACACGCGCGCACAGAAATCCATACGGACGTTTTCTAAAAATAGTGTATTTTGATTCCAAATGGCCCAAAACATGCTTCTAACATGTGCTTAGAAATACAGATAAAAGGATAATGGAATTCCGATATTTCAGTATATCAAAGCTATAAGTGGTAACAGTCATTGTTAGTTCAGACAATCGTAGCATACTTGAAATAATGACTACACAAAGCTATAATAATGACAATTTATGTTTTTCGGAGCAAGTTATAGGCTACTAGATTTTTTAAATCTCATAACCTCATCGATGAACATTTTTTAATGTATTTATCTTTGCATCTTGGCATAGTCGAACATTAAACTCTTCCAGCATTAAACTGGGCTTTATTATACAATTCAGTAACACTGTGAAATAAATTATGAGATTTAATTTATACGAATTAAATGAAAGAGCGACCATACTGAAACTTTTAACGCAAATCCAATTTTCTGATAATACGTGAATTATTCATAATTATACCACAAAATAGCAATGAACTCGTACAACAACTGTCAGTTTTCCAAAACAATAATGTCATTTTCAGAAATTGTTACAATCGTTGTTTTATAGAGCATATCAAATTGTACAAAATAAAATCAATTTTACGCGAATTTCACGAAAATATATCATTTATTCTTAATATTTCGTATTCATACGGTGTGTTTTCATTTTGCTTTAAGTACAATGTACTGGTCGAGAATGAAAATATTTTTTGTTCAATGAGTTTAGTACTATAGGGATTCTTTAAATCCGCTTTCTATCAAAACATCTTTTTGATCTGATATTTTGCATAATCTTTTATAAGTATAGTATTTTGTATACATTTCCACGTATAATTATCGTGTAAAATTATCAGGTCAATAATAGAAAAATGCAAGTAAATCTATGCTTGACTGTATAATGCAGTTGATCAAAGTTTATAACTGCGAAGAAATCGTATCTTTGTATTCAATAATTCACCTTCAAGCAGTAAATGTCATCGTTCATATGATTTTAGAAAACGGACTTGAAGCACGTTTTTAAACACCTGATTTCGTCAATTTTCAACTAGATAAAAAAATTGATATTAATAAACAAATCATCTTACAATTAACTTGTCCAAATAATGACCTGCGATTTTTTGCACTAAGTTATTTATTTGTTAACGTATTAGAAAATCGTATCAAAAGCACATGCTTCTCTTAGCATTAATTTTGATAAACTACATTGGCATATCTAGAATCTTCACCAATATCTTAATACAATCCCCTTTCTAACCCAATACCACAATAAAACAACGTCATTTGCACTCTCTTAATGAACCAACCATAATCCACCAACCTCCGCACTTAACTAATACCCGGAAAATTACATTTCCCCTTCGAACAGCCATATTTATCTCCTCTGCACCGTGTACACTGGAATCATCCACGAAATCGTGCATTTCACAGAATATGCCGCGGTATTTCTCGAACTCGCAGTAAATACCTTAACCACTGCACTACGTAATCCCGGATCCTCGCGAGCCACGCGCAAATCAAATCGTCCCTGAAGATCGAATTTTCGTTGCCACGCCGCGGCGGCCGGACTCTCGAAATTCCCATTTGGCCGGGCTTCCAGTTCCGCAGCAGCGGCTGCAGCGCGTTTAATATATACGCAGATCGTCGGCGGGATTGGAAGTTGCGCGCGTGTATGTGTGTGTGTGTTGGAGTATCCATTAAGCGATGAAGAGCGAAGTTAGGGTTGCAGTATAGTGTGTAATGGTCATACGCAACTTTCTAGGGGGGGGGGGGGCGGATTGGGGAGAGCGTGTTCGAGAGGTTATGGCCAGCGGAGGATGCGCTTATGTAGGTGTGTATTGGATGAGAGTACAGGTGAATTTGCGGTGGGGATTGTGGGGTAGAGAGATTTTAGCTTTTTTTGTTTTGGTTTAATTGGTGTAGAGTTGAGTGTTGAATATGGAACATCAAACTTTAATTTTAAATGAATAATAAATCAAATTGCTAATGAATGTAAATTCAAAACTACATTTTTGAAAATTGCTAAGGAGTTTCATTTATAATAACATATTATATATGTTTATTTGACTGCGACAATGAAAGAAAATGTAATTTCTTTACTAAAGTGTATCTCTCATCTTTGTAACAAATTCCATGGAAGTTAATATTTTTCTATTATAGATACATCTCGAAAAATTCCGTAAGACAATTCAAAATTCTGCTGTATCCTAAAGTAATATACATTTACAAATTCTATAAATACGGTATAGAGTCAGTGCCTTTAATTATTTTAAACTTCTTTAAATAATGAATAATATTTGAATCAATTAAAATCTTATCTATACAATTATTTAGTAATATCGATAGATAGATATATTTAGTATTTATGTGTTCAAAACTAAAGAGAAAGGTCCTTAAGTCAGGTACGTATGAGTATAGTTCTAATCTTATCACAGTATAGTTTCATATTTTATTATTCAGACCATAGATTGTCATCTTAAACCTTATTATTGCATCCTGTCTTAAATTAAGTAATAAATTATTGATTTACACTCAAGAGCAGTATGTATAATTGTTTAATTAGTATTGATGTAACACTAATAACAACTTGGTTAGTCAAACCAAATAAATTTTGAGGTGATTGGATTTCAATATTCGATAATGTTTTTATAATCACTATATAAATCGGAATATTCTGCATTTTTTGCTTTCTGAAATAAAAATATAAAGCTAAATTTCGAGTTTAAGTTAATTATCTTTCCACTTGAAATAGCTCAAGTACTTTTGTAACCGATACAGATTTTCCACATTATCGACATTACCGTAACCGCGATTACGGCAATAATCGTAAAATACCCCGTTTAAAACTAAATCAAGAGTGCGCGGGAAATACACCTACACAGAGACAGAGAAACGTTCTTGACCGATCCATACTTAATGATCGCGTGTAATTAAGTCCTTGCGGGCAGGCGCGGAGAAAAGGAGCAGCGTGAGGTCGGAGTCTCGACTCTCTCCCTCTCCCGAGCGGAAAATCCTCCGTAGCTTTGAATTCGGACTCTCGAGAGCTCAGGGGACGGATAACGATTACGTATGCGAGTTTAAAGCTGGTGAGGGGGGATACCTGGAGCTAAAACTGCAGCTCTCTCGAAATAGCGATTAGGTGTGGTTTTAATTTAAGGGCGCGCCCGCGCACGGCTAAACTGTACCGCGTTGGGAGAAGAGAGAAAGAGAGAGAGAGAGAGAGAGAGCGCAGCAGTAGCGGTTGTAGATGCTAATTTCGCTCGTGAAATTCAGTCAAGTGAAGCAGATTAAACGGGAAAGTTGTTTGTACTATCAGAAAATTAAGGTGGGATGGCGGTCTTCTCTGCTTTCAAATTTAAAAACAGACGCTTGAATTATTTAGTATTTAGTACAAGAGGACCGGAATACGTAATTTTTTTCTAAACGTAAATTTGCTTCTTTTCTTTATCAGTTATATAAAACGTATATTGTTGAAATCGCATGTCTTATTTTGTTTTTTTAACTTTTATTATGAAACAGTGATTTTCTCAAAACAATATTTTTAATATTTTACAAATTTTAAAATGTTCCTGGCGATGAATCATTAGTCGAACATCCTGAAATTTTACATGGTGGTTCTTCGGTATGTTACCAACAAATTTTTGGAGTTTTCTTTTCAGAATGGATCAGTATTAAAAATTTAGAAAAAGCTTCAGTTTAAAAAGTAATGAAGATAACATTAAAAAGTGGTTTATTTTCATCAAATATGCTTCAATCAGTGAAACATTTCTTTAAATTACCTACAAAAATTCCACTCGGAAAATTTCTTCATTACTACATTAGAAATTAAATTTCCAAGGGGGAGTGCCATTATCGAATACTTCATCACCAGGACTATTTTGAAATCATCAATTTTTAAGGTTTTGTAAGGAATTTTAAAAATCAATGTGGTATTTTTCAGCTTCTAAGGGATCCTAGAAGCTTTATCTGGACTAATTTTTTCAGTTTTTTTATAAACTTTAAGATGTATTGTTTTTTATAGGTTTGACTATGAAAAATCAAAAAATAAAATCTCGTGAAGTCTCCAACATTAAAATATATACAATAATACCAAACGTTATGTAATGATTACACAAAGAATCTGCGGTATCAATTTTGATTTATTCATAAGGTAGTTGTTAGTCGCCAAAGCCTTAGGTTTTGTAGAAAAATTTTGAATTATAGCATAAGAGAGTTTGTTATAATCAGTGAAATTATACGGTAATAAAACGAGGTATTATAAATTTAAAAAAAATTATTTGTCAAAATATAAACATTAAAAAAATTATTTGTCGAAATATAAACATTAAAGAAGAAAAATTATCCGGGGAAGTTATGGCAAACTTTGAAAAAGGAGGGTTAAATCGGATAAAATTAATTTAAAAAATCAAGATTTTATTAGGCATTAAGTAGTCAAAAGTAAAAGAATTAATTATTCTTTGTGTTTTTGTATTTTTTAGTTTAATTAAATACATCTTTTCGAGGTAACTTATATTGAAGAAATAAACTGTACCATTCTTATTCGGTAAAACATGTTAGGTTTCGTTAAATTTCTAAAATGAAAGATGTTGTTATGTATATTGTTTGAACAATGTACGATTCCTATAAGATGACGGTTTTATTGTAATGATTTTAATTTTGTAATAGACACGATAGAACGGTTTGCTAAAAATTTATAACATTATAGTTGGAAGAATGTCGTCGTGGCAAATTGGAGTAATTTTGGATGACGCAACTACTTCATTCTTTCGTGCAAGTTCGATAAAAGTGTAAGAAAAAGTTTTGCTTACTTTTTGGAACGAGAAAAGCTCGTAATTACAATACTACTTACAAAGTCGCTCGAAACTTGGAGATTATCGCGACAATCTTAATTCAAATCTAAAATGCTGGTGCACGATATCAGAAAACTTTTCAGATTACTCTCGTAATATTATTTTTCCAATTTATAAGAAGATAATCGAAACACTTAATAAAATTGCTGTACTCAGAACTACAGAAACGATTTTAAAACTTTTCGAATTTCGTATAAATCGTGTGATTCGCGTAAATCCGGCCGTAATTACTTGCTGAAAGATTCACAGAATATATTCTTTTAAATGCAAAAATATATCAGGACGTGGAAAAGTATTTTCAGAATTGCAGAACATCGATAACCGTTTAAAAAGTTTATTTGTATAATTGCATGCAACGGAATTAATTTTTTTACTCTTCTAAACGAAACATAACTTGAAAATATTGACTTTTTCGTCCTCACAAATCAATGCTACATTCTCTAGTTTATTTCTTGAAACTTTCTTCTAGGTCTTTACATGCAGAGCTATTTTTAGCTAAGCGCCAATCAATTATTTCTTTAAATTGCTTTTAGCAAGTCAATGATCTTTGCAGGAGTCAATTTATGTTATGAATACGTAAGATTTGTCTATTCATCATTTTCTATTTATTCGATCACATGTTTTATATTCCTCCACTTATATTTGCAAAAAATCGAATAAGAAACACAAAACAAATATATGTGTTAAAAAATGCTCATTTTATAAAACTAAAAGCATTGTTGGGTTATGATTGTTATTTAAAAATAGGGATGGAAAAAGTTATGCAGAACTTATTATTAGAAAGTCAATGAGTTTAGGTGTACATTTTTTAATTAAATCGATTTTAATGAAAGTTTGTATAAATGTATTTTTTTGATTTGTCGGTCACTTCAATATGATGGACAATGAAATTGTCGTTTACCCATATTGGATAAATCATTATATAATTATCATTTTGACTTTGTACTCAGCAGTATTAAAAACTTCTGTTTATGGAATTTTACCAAATTATTTTATATGGTTTTGGAATAATTTCTTTTTAATTAAATGTTAAATTGTTTCCAAATGTTAATTTATCATTTAATTGGGAAAGTCAAGTAGATACTGCATGAGTCCTGGGTATTAATACATAGCTTTTAAAATTTTGTACATGCAATAAAAAAATAGGTTTGCCTTGTATTTGAGAGAGATATTTATAGAATAACGCAAGAAAGGTACTCAAAACAGAAACACCTTAGAGGTTAGAGTCAAATCAATGTCTATATTGAATTTTTCAGAAAGAAATAACATAAATATGCATTTGATATAAATATGAATATTCAAAGTTTTTTTAAATATTTAATTTATTAACAGGATACATTTGTCATAAACTTCTCTATTAAATAACTCTTTTTCATAAGTTGCTGTTTTGACTAGTATCCGGTTCGGGCTTCCTTAACTACATCAAAGAGAGTTCATCAAACCAACTCGCAAACTGAAATCACACCCGAAATCCTTCCTCCCCTAAAAATCTCTCCCCACTCCACCCAAACATAACAAAAAAAACCCCTCTCGCTCTCTCCACTCAGCAACACACAGCTACCGTCAGCACCTCGACACTTTGGCCTCGGCTGTACTCGCGCGCTCTGCCGCCGTCCCCCAAGGCCGCGAGAAATCGAAATCGAAAGAGCGCCCGCACATGGCTATAGCAACAAACACACACACACACACGAAATGCGAATCGCTAGCCACAGGGCGGTGCTCTACGTCACGTTCATTCAGGTCATCACTCGTAAGTAAACCAGAGCTGCTTAACCTAGACCCGCGAGCGAGCGAGCCGCGGCTGCGTGCGCCGCGGATATATTTCACGCGGCCGACGCAAATTGCCTTGGCGGCAGCGTCGCGCATCGTCCCGTTCTCTCCGTTGTCGTCGCGACGCGCCCAACTCGCCAATAAACGGATGGACAGCGACAGGATGAGCGGGGGGAGATAAGAGACAGGCGCTGAGTGCTTTCGTAGGTGTTGTAATGGATTTTTACGCGACGAAGTTGCTTTCGAGTATTTGATGGATGAATAAAATGGGAATCACGTGTACTTCGAAGATGAATGCGTAATTTTTTAATATCTATTACTTAGTTCGTTTTGCAATTTGGTAAAATAGTTTCTGAAAAATGTGTACTCAAAAATAAGTGTTGTATTTCTTTCGCAACAAATGACTCAAGTGATTTGTACACATAATTTTTACGTATCTAACGTGTAAATTAATGACAAGAATATTTTCTATTTATGAAAATTACTTATAGTTCTTACTTAAAAATCCTATTAATTTTATATTAGGTCACACCTTATATTCTCATCATGAAATATAAATATGTTCGAGAGTTGTGGTGACTACAAAATTTAGTAACACACACACACCTATATATATTCACACATATATACAGACACGCCTACACATACACACAACATACTCATACTTCAGGCTGCACATTAAGAAGAAAAAAAAACACTCATACGAAACCTACTTATTCGGATTCAAGAAACTTTTAATTTTATCAAAATATCGGATTCCAAAATTATCATCATTATATTAAGCTTTCTCTTTGATAAAGTAAAAGAAAAGTGTGAGGGTCGCGATGACAAGCGAAGCGAATTGTGTTTTCTTTGTTTCGGAGAGATTGTGGTCGCGTGTGGTCTGGAAGAGTTTTAGATAGGCGATCTGAGGCTTTGTTTCGGAGTGGTTAGAGGTTGTAGAAAGTTTCGACTTACAGAAATTTCGGGGATTAACAGAGCGATTATTGTAGTGCTGACGTGCCTGCGGATGCGGACTATTTTTTGAATGTTGTATGAAGTGAAAATTGTGGGTATCTACGATCAACAACTTTTTTCGGGCATTTTTTCCTATTGGATCATTAAATATAGTCGTTAGACTGTAACGAGGTCAAGAATAAATGGTTAATAATGAAGGGGGATAATTCAGTGTAATATACGAATGCTTGTTATATCATTTAGCTACGCTGATCGCTTATCGTGACCCGCAGGATAAATGTTGCGTGATTTCAATAAGATTAATTATAGATGCATTACACGAACGGTGGACTTTCAGATTTCGTTGTTAATATTCATGAGACAAGAGAGATTAGCGGAATAAAATTGTGTTTTAACATTTCATTTATATACCGTAGAAAATAATGTTTCGAGAATGAGTATCGCATTCTATTATCAAATGTATTTATTATTGTAAATACTGCAATAATAAGTATTTATTTATTTATTTATTTACATTTATTAGGCGGGTAAAATGCCCTTTACATAATTATAACGCAAAATATCATATATAGAAAAATAAAAATAAAATTAATAGAATGAAAATAATATTTAAGATCTATAAACATAATTAGCAAGTAGAGGAAAGTTACTTCAAGTTCGACCTATAATACATATAAAACATATACTTGCTCGACCTAAAACTCATAGACAAGAGATTTTAAGGCACTCTTAAATTTAATAATATTATCTCTAGAGGAAATGCGACTAGGGAGAGTATTCCATGTACGTTTTAGACTGTTCACCGCTGAGAAAAAGCCAAAGTTAGAGTGATAAGTTTCCTCACGGAGTATGCTAAAATTTCTCAAATTGTAGGTAATCGAGCGGCTTTGAAAAAGAGTACTTATCTCATTCAAGTTAATGTAGTTGCGCAGAATTTTAAATACAAGCAGACAATCCTGATACCGATGAAAAGACTTGATAGTGGGCAAGTTAAAACGTGCAACTACTTCCGAAAAGTTATGTTCAAGTCTACTTATTGGACGATTCTCTTTATAACATAAAAATCTTAGAAAAAGGTTCTGAATTGATTCAAGCTTACGGTGTAGAATATCAGTGAAAAGGGACCAGATTTGACAATAATATAAATTAAGAAGTACCCGTATTAAAAAAGTTAAAATAAATTTTGAATACAATCATGTTTATTTTTTTGTGTATACCATGAATACCTATTAAAAGCATAATAATTGTATTATACATATTAAGTAAAATCAGCTGTGATCTCATGAAATAACTAGTTGATCTATAGATCAACTGAATTATACCCAGCGTAAAGAAAATTACGTTTGGGAAAAGCTCGGCATAAGTATTGTTCGGCAAAAGTTAGGCCCGAACTTTAGCAATGAGACAATCTTGAACTTTTGCCGAACTTGGAAAAAAGCGAAATAGTTATGAAAAAAAAAAAAAAATGAATAAAAAATTTCGACCGGGATTTGAGCCGGCGGACGTATACGTAGAGTATACATATATTATTAAAATAAACATTTTATATTTTGATTATTCCTCTGAATCAGAAAAAAAAATTAAATCTAGCATCTAGTTTGTTATTTAAAGTATTAAAATACTTTCACAGCGCAGTTCATGCTAAATTTAAAAAACTTTCATTCCCCAAAATCCGCGACGTTTTCAGCTATACACTATTTATGAAACAAATCAGATTATTATTACGTCGCGCATTCGTGTTGTGAGAACAGCCACAAAACACGAGCTATACTGCACAACTGATACTATTTTTATGCTATTCACCCGATAACACCTCGCGCACGTAATTATATCGTCCGGTTTATTAGCATGCCGCGCGCGCCGTTCTTTTTTCCACTGCGTGCGTTAGAAATACAGCATCCAGCAGTCGTAAATCTCGTTTCTTCCCAGGCCCGAAGGTTTACGACTGTTTAATTTGCGCTTTGGTACTTTGTGTTTAATGGTTGAGTGGAGGTGGTTGGGTAATATGTTGGGTGTGAATAAAAATGAGGTGGAATGAAAAATGGATGGGGAAAGGTAAAGGTCAAACGATTTTGTCTTGTAATGACGCGAACACAGTTTCTGATTAATAGAGAATAATTTTTGATACGCTCTTGCTTCTTCAAAACTAAAATTTGGTTAAATCTGTTAGGCACATCTTTCTTATCTTTGATTTGTGTCTTTCAAACTTTACTCTCGAGTATTCTTAACATTCAATAAATAATTCAAATTTATTGTATTTAAATACATTGCATACTTTAGTTGATTAAATTATTATTTTTAATTGTATTGAAATTCAAAATACACTCTTTTTAAATTCTGCATACTCATCCTATTTGATAACTATTTATGTACTTTATCTGATGAGAAATTAGAAGTTATTTCTCTTTGTGAAATTAGAAAAAAAACTGATTCTGTATAATGTGCTTCTATATTTAAATATGAATAATTTTGAACTGCATAGATTACTGGTAAAGCTTAGTGAGACATGATGTTTGAATTATTTGTATTAAATTATTTGCTCATTTAAACTCGAAACCATTAGTCAAATGTAATCACAGACTATTAATTTGTACATACACGTTATCTATAATGAATATTTAATGAGCTGTTAATCACCAAAGTTACTTTAATAAATATTATCATTGATTAATAGAAAACGCAAATTTATATGTATAAAATTGTTCGTTATTTTCCACTATACGTTCTTTAATAAATTCGCCTTATTTGTACATGTCACAGCAAATTAAAACTTATATCGCTATCATCTCTCGCCGATCAACGGCTCGCAAGATCGTGGCGCATTTAAATATAGATAAATGGTAATTACTTTATTAATGGAATTTACGGATTATCGGCAATCGCAACTTTTCTAGATTAGCGCTGACTATATCAAGATCGCAGCGCGCTCGCGCGAGAGAACCTGAATTTTATAACTTTGCGCAAACGAAGCATCGATTTTCCACCTATAACTGCGACCTCGCAAGATTATCAATAACGCACTCTGCACGATCATTTTTTTTTCGTATTAAAATATATACTTCACAACGCTGTATTACCATAATTATTTTTAAAAATATTACTCCCGCAGTTAAACGCTGAAAAAAAGGAAGATAGCGCGCCCAACTGCCGTGCGCACGATACGACTTTCCAGATTTCTGTTACGTGAAAATTAAAAAAAATACTCTTCTCTCTCTCTCTCTCTCTCGAGCATGCGCGTCGCTTTCCGTATATCAGTTCCCGGCGCACAGAGGCTGACAGAAAAAAATCTCGTGATAAACGGGCGAAAATTAAAAGCCACGCGCGCTGCTCGTGAGTTGTTCAATTATAACTTGACGCGCTCGCTCGCGCGGTCATTATGATATACCACTCCTCCCACCGTGCCAGGCCGGAAAAAATCATATTTTCCTTTTGCGTACATACAGCGCTTGGTGTACGCGTGTGTGGGGGCGAGCCAAGTAGAGTGATATCACGCGAGGGGGGCAGGTCTTTCGTTGAGCGCCCGCGCCGCGGGATTTCGCATCGATCGCGATACGTATATAATGATCCTGAGACGGTGCGGCTAGGCGAGGAAAAAAGTTCTCCTAGATTGGCCTCGACTGGCGCAACAACGAAATTGGACTATTATAATAAAGGAAAAATTGTTACTTTCGTATACGTGTCTCATTACCCTTGATTATAGTCTTAAATTCTTGTAAAACATGTATATAAAAGTGTATTTGCGTAATTTGTGCACGATGTCAGCCTGTAAGTGTAAATTAAAAACTTCTTTTGAGGCTATAAAAATATTCTATGAAATTTCTTTTTAATTGCAGAGTTGGTTCTGTCTATTTTTGTATGTTTTGTAAATTAATTAAACGTAACTTAAAATATTACGTTTATTCTTTTATACACGTTATAACAATAATGATATGATTGTAAGGATAGAATAAATTGAAAAAAAATTAATTCTATGTCTTAAAAGGGTATAAAACTGTGTATCGTCTCATTTTTCACTGCAATTTAAATTTCAAGTTTTAAGTCTTCGCCTTGAAATTTCATCGCGTATGTTAATTGCACTGAACTGTCAGTGAAGTTCAGTCTTAAGATTTGTGTGCGCTAAAGCAAGTATATTGAGCCTAGGGTTGCTACATTTTATTACAGGAAGGTACTATACATTCTGGGATTTAGTAACCCTTCCGCAATAAATCAGTAACGGTACTAAAATTGATCCTAGACTGGTTATCTTATACCAAAACATGCCTTTTTATGACTGTATCAAGATTAAGCACTAATACGATTTTGAAAATTATTTTATACCAAAAATAAATTAAATAGAAAATATTACTTATATTTAAAATAAGATATATTATATCAACGTAAAAAATTTGTGAATTTAACAAAATACTCAAGAGAGCTTTTTAATGAACGTAATTTTTTGTGGATATATTATGTCCACGAATATTATTTGTGAACTTAAGCGTTTCATCAAGAGAGCTTTTTAGTGAACGTAATTATCATTCGTGAACATAAATTTTATTCGTTAACGTAAGCGTAAACTCAGACCAGAGAATTATATTCAACAACGTAGGGCAATATTTGTCAACGCAAGGCAATATCTGTAACGTGAAGCCACATTCATCAACGTAAGACCTTTTTCGTGGACGTAAGGTGGTATTCGTCAACATACGGCAATATTCGTGAACGTAAGACAATATCCGTAGCGTAAAGCCACATTCGTCAGACGTTTAACTAGACTAATTTTTTTCTTTGAATAGTCTGGCAGAAAAGGCTAGGCTATATGCCAGACTTTTAGATGGACATTTTGATTTTACGTTAATAGTATGGCAGTTTTTGGCAGACTAAATGCGAAACCTTTATCGATACTTTATTATTCTCATGAATAGTCTGGCAAAAATGCCATACTAAATACAAGACTTTTATGCAGACATATGTTGTATTTATGGATGCTGGCTTTTTGAGTTTGTTATAATCTACCAGATTAGATTACAGAGTTTTATTTTACCATATTTATTTCTTTAATAATCTAGGTAAAAGTCTGTAATCAACTACATTGCACTGTTGATAATAGGACAATATGCAATTTTAAATATATTTTCTATTCTCTTTCAATATTATTAACAGGTTCAATAACGTATGTACAATATTTTACAATATTTTACAAAATCGATATCTGCGCAACTCATTGTCCGCTTGATGCTCTGGATGAGACCTTTCGTTTTCAGACAAATCAGACAGTTCACTTGCGCTGCTGGTTCGTAAATCCTCATTTTCCGATGAACTGTAACTTTCGATATTTGTGTTGGACAAATCAGAATCTTCACTGTTTAGGTGCAGCTTAAATTTTAAACGTTTTGTTAGCAGTTTATATTGACTCGATTTACTGTAATCGAAGAAACTTCTTGACCTTTTCGGCATAATTGGAATTGAGACACGTAAATCTATTTGTAGGTTACAATAGCATTCAGTAAATAAACATTGACATTCGATATTAACATTTGGTTTATTACGTGAAGTTGGTTCTTTCTATCAATAATTTCAGAGAAAAAGTTAACGGCGATATTATTACTGATACGTAAAAATTAAATTTTATTCTTAATTTTAATTGTACACAATTCGTGAAAAAGCATAAGATTTTATGACTATTTGGAGTAAAAATGGATTTGAAGGAATACCATTTAGTACTATGGATCATGGCGGAACCTCCAATGACGAGTGTTGTAAGTGAAAAGGACCTAAAACGCGGTAAAAAGAAAGTCAGTGCTAAATAGAATTCTGAATGGTTCGAAGCGAGAATATTAAAGAGCAGCAGTAAGTACATAAATAAGTATTTAATTTAATCTTGATTATCAATATAAACGCTGGCCTACAATATAACTTCTAAAAAACAATCATAAGTATGATTTCGATATTTATATTTTTTTTACATAAATTTTATAACCTATACTACATGAAAATAGTACATTTTGATACTAGTGTGAGAAAGTGAGTTTATCCCTGTGTGAACGTTTGAAAAGGGCACACTAGGGTGAAATCTTTTTCCCGCACATGTATTGAATAGTATTTTTTAAATTTAAATTTAATAAATTCGTGCGTAAAATCGTGTTTTGCGTACGGAGTGTCAAGAATAAAATTAAGTTAATTTTTCATGTTGATTCGTATATAACATATTTATAGAATTGAAGAAAATGACCCCAACTGGAAGAGCAGGAACGCTAAGAATTCCCAAAAATGCTTTTAAGGCTGTCTTTCGTAAGTTATAAATCACCATTGATACATTTTGTTATTGAAAATTACCTATTGCTTAATTTTATATGTTTTTTTTCATTTTACTTTTCATTATACTTTGAATTATATCTCTGAAAGATTTTTTGATAGAGAAGTAATGTAATGGGATAAAAAAAGTTGAGACAGACTTTTAGTTTGAGCTTTGTTAAATATAATAATATTATTTTGATGCAAAGTTATGAACAATCAAAAATGATGACGAAAAATGCATGAAAATTTGAGGATTTTCTGTTCTTTAAATTGAACAGAATCAACAAAATAATATTATTATATGAATTAGAGCTTAAATTAAAGGTCTTTCTGTCAACAATTTTATTTTATTACATTATTTATCTAGCAGAAAAAATTGCAGAGTTATAACTCAAAGTATAGGTACCAATTTTTACTAAAATAACGCGTATTTTGATTACACAAGGTTATATCTTGACTACAAGGGCCTATGAGATGAAACTACGGGTACTTGGCATCATCTTTAGGTACCAGACACCACTTCGCAAAATCTCATCGAAAACCGTTTCCCGGAGGTCGTGGTCTCCTTCTCAGTGTTAAACCATATAACTTATCTAATATACAATGTAAAAAATAACTGATCTAATATAAATGAAAAAAAGAGCTATAAAAATTTTAGTTTTCATATTTAAGTTTATAATTATCTAATGATCACAGCTTTAAATTGAAAGAATCTTTATATTTTTCTAATCTATTGTTAAAAGAAATGTATTTATAAAAATAATATATTATCAAGTATTTTATATGTTTTGGTGACTAAATACAGAAAATCCAATAATACATTCTACGATTCGAAGCATCGCTATTAATATGATTAAAATCAATTCCACGCCTTTGCCTCTGTAAAAAATCCACACCCAAGCCAACCGTCAAACTCACCGAGAAAAATGAAAATTTCCAACACCTCTCCGCATCTCTAACGAATGCTCAAGTATAAGCAACCGCAACGCGCATCTCCAAGAAGCCTCTGCTTCTCGGCTGCACTCCCCGCTCCGGAGTCAAAAGAGAAAGCCATCGTCACGTCTTGGTCGCGCGCCACAGCCACAAATAGGAAATTTCCGTGCATGTATTCCCTTTCATCTCTGGCACGCCTCATTCGGATACGTTCACCCGCGTGATGTGTATGCTACGTATGTGCGCGCAAGCGCGCGCGTCGCCGCAAATAGCGGATACACGAAGAGACGACGCGAGCGAGTGGGAAAGAAAGAGAAAGAGGGAGAGAGCTTGCAAGCTCGCCTCCTACGGGACCAAGCGCAGCGCTGCAGCCGCGAGCTACGAGGCGAACGCATTACCTTAATGCGACCCAGAAAGCTATTTTATTATACATTATATCCCACCCAGCTTGCCTTCTGATACATATTACTCGCAGTGATGGAAAATATACTTTGGTATGTTTCTGCTTGCATGCAGGTATGTATATGTATGAGTATGTTAGTTCTTGATGTACATATATGTGAGTATGTGTGTGTGTGTGTGTGTGTGTGTTTGTGTGTACATGTATGTATGTATATGTATGTATATTTTTACGTATGTGCGTGAAGTGTGTCTGTGCGTGTATGTGAGTATGCATACGCAATTGTGTGTATGTATGTATTTCTGTGTGTGTGGTCAGGTTAGCAGCAAAGAAGTTAAATATATTTGCTTGAGTGACCTGTCATGCCCGAGAAACACCCTTCTATCGTTTTGCATCTTGTGGTCAGGTTCTTGTTTCTCATCCCCGCAGAGACTTGTGCAGCGTCGGTGATGCAGTAGAATGTTTCTGGAGCAGCTGTGTGGTCTCGGGCAACTAGACTCTTCTCCCTCGCGGGATGATTCTTTATGCGAAATCCACTGAATGATTGAGAAGGCTTGTTTGGAAGTGTGTACGTATATACAATGCTCTTGTAATCCTACATTGGTTGACCTGATGCACGTACAGGTACTGGATAAGTATACCGAGCGAGGATTAAGAATAACTAATTCGTGTTTTAAATATTCAGTGGATTTAGCATAATATGGATAATGCGTTCTCTGAGAACGCGTACATTTTATTTATACATGCTCTGTGGTAACTTTGAAAATCATAGGATGTAATTTTTTTTAGTGTGACTTATCTTTTCGTAGAAACTATATGTACTATTTAAGGATACAGTGGACATATCAGTTATGTTAGTACATCTTTTAAGATGTATCGTGAAAAGAAGAGGTAAGCACGGAAATAATGAAAATAATTTTTTGAATGTCTTTTTTGTCAAAGTGACGACTGGAATTATTTAGTCCCAGAAAAATAAGATTGTTTTATATTAAGTTTTATATATTAATGTTATTTCTATTTTTAAGCAGTAAACAAGATTATAAGTCTCGAGGAGATGAACAGTTTTGAGGACATCTACGAAATTTTTCAATTTGATATACTAAATTATGAATGGGTCACTTATAGTAGAAGATTTTTAGGTTTTTACTACTTTTCAAATTTAAAAGAACTATTTAGAATCGAAGAAATGTAGACTAAAAATTGATGTATTGATAATAAAGTAAAATTATTCAGCAGATATGCAAATTAGCTATTTTTATAGTGAATGGTATATTTGCCATTGCTTGAATTTTTATACTTGTTATGTTTTTGGGTTTTCATGTTTGGAAATGCATTTGAGAATATTATGTGATGTTTTTATGTACTATATTTTTAAGTAGGATACTACCTCCGTTTAGCTTTCAAAATCGTGAAATTTTTAATTTATTAGCGAATTAATCAATACATTATTTTCGGTATACATTAAATAAACATATATTTTTACATAAAGACGACTATCACATATTTTATTGTTAATAGTTTTTCTGGTATTTATATATATTTTTGTACAGTTTGTTTCCGTAAATACAGAATTATATTTAAAACATATTTTCTACAAATAAAATATCGACAATGACCCACTTCACCTTAGTTTTCATTCAGAGAAAAATAATATCCTTGAACTTTAACAAGAATAAACGACAAGGCTAATACGGGTATTTTCTAGGGATAAAAATATCAATGCCAGTTATAAATAATCGGAAACTCGTAGTTCAATAAAGTCAACCATCTAAATACACAAAGATAACCATACGAATGAAAATACGTCATCGGCCTACTTCGCACATCCACGCATCAGCAAAATACTGGAAAAAAATGACGTTCCCGGTAAGAAATGAAGATTTTCCGCGAAACTAAGCCCATCGCGATTGAAACGTAATCCTCCAATCAGAGCCCGCTGTCAATAAAAAGAGCCTCCTTTCAAACGCTAAACTCGCTCATAAATCTCGCGCTCGCCAGGCCCGCATTCTATCGCCTCGGCGCATCTCTTTCAATTATCACCGCCTGCGCCGCGACTGTGCCTAGCGGGGCAATAAATAAGACGTCCAATATTTTTACAGCCTGCCCCCGGCGCCTCCGCGCGCGACTGCGTCAGCTGTTAGCATTCACCCTCCTGTATACAGCCTGTCGTACAAAGAAATATAGAAGCTAAATGCTTGCGCACGCGTGTGTATATGTCGCGCGCGACGCGTCGGCTCGTCACGGCATTGAGACTGCGACGACTAAAAGTTTGATGAGCTCGCACACGCGCGAAGGCGGTTGTTCTAGCGTTACAAGTCAGCTCAAATGTTAATATTATGCTGAATAGGTGTACTTAAAATTTCATCTATATTACATTTTATTATATTACATTGTAATATAAAATACATGTAAATAATGTGAAAATCTTAAAGAAAAATACTGAAATCTGGACATTCTATAAACATTTGAACAGACATAATTTAGACCTGAAACATTTAATTAAAAGTATGTTTCACGGGTGCAAAATTAAATGTTCAAAGGTCAAATAACCGTACATGCTCTAACAGAAATGATTTTGAATGATTTCTTTATTATAAAAAGGCAGCAATTCCTACAAAATTTCTTGAAGGATTTTTCATGTAGATCTGCGTGCAGAAAAACATTCTGTTTTTGCAGACAGATCTGTAGACAAAAGCATTTCAGATAATCTTGCAAAGAACCCCACAGAAAGACCTGCAAGTTTTGCTGAAAATCGTGCAGAAGATTCTATAGGAAATCTTATAGAAAATCTTGCAGCAATTTCTATAGATTTTTTTACTAACGCAGTTCTTACGAGTTGAGACGCAGATCTTTATGCTTGGGCATTCATTCATTCTTTTATAATATGACTCAAAAGTAAAAATTTCTTGCTTTATAGTTAATATTTCCTTTTACTATAAATACTCTGGATGGAAATGGCTCGATTATTCTCTGCGAGTTAACATGAATTTTTCCATCCAAAATATTGCAAATACGAGTAATAGATCCTTTGAGCAAAACTATAAATACTCCTAGACCAAAAACTTGGAATACACGTATCCTTAACTATAACAAAATCTTTTTCCGAGCGTGTAAAAAATCATTAGAAAATCATTACAATTTTCCCTAAATCCCCAAGAAAGGTCACATTTTCTACAAGCACCTTTAAGTACACACACATCCACCGCGATGCACAAGTACACACACGCTATGCTCGCTACCAGCGGCAAGTTGGCGGGGGGGAGAGGGAGAGCGAGAGAGACGATCATTGGTGTGTGTGCGCGCGCGGAGAGGGTGACGGCCTCGGCGTTGATCGATAGGTGCACGAGGCAACAGCAGCAGCTGCCGCCGTCGTGTCAAGGTTTTCCACGCCGCTGCCGCCGCCGCCGCCGCCGAGCTTTGATTATTGCGGCGCCGCCGGGATGCGCGTGTATATAGACGTATGTATATGCGCGCGAGCGAGAGAGAAAGAGAGAGAGAGAGAGTGCCGCAGACGAGCCAAGAGTCGCGAGGAGCTGCTCGAGGATATGCGGTTGCGAGAGGGAGGGTATTTATAGAGCAGGCTGGAGCGGGAGTTGGAGTTGGATCTTATTTTGAGGCGCTTTGTGAGAGAGGAGCTGAGACGGTTTTTCGTAGCTGCAGGTGGATATGTAGGTTTTTGGAGATTGGGGAGGAGGGTGAGGTGAGGACTGGGGTTGAGTTTTGGAGGTGTGTGTAGATATTTGAGGTTTAGATAGAATTGTTTGGTTAGAGGTTATAGGTGCTTAGAGGTGGGCAAATTTTTGGGTACTATCTTATCTGATTAGTTAGTGTTTCTGTGGTTTGGCTGGAATCGAAGTTTTAAGACCAATGATCACCTGTCGAGCGTTTGGGAATTTTTACGCCTGTTATTTGGACTTGAAGTTAATAATTCTTTTTTTGCAATCGATCTAAGGTAGTATGTGTAATAAAAATTCTGTAATAGTTTTAGATCGATTCATTAAAAAAGGACTTTACACACACACAAAGAGTGACCGTTTTCCGACTGACAGGCAAAACCGTTGGAAGCCGGCAAAACGAATTTTTTTGCCCGCTTAGAGCTGTTTAGCTAGCTGAGCAAACAATACAAAATTTTAGCCAAAAGGTGTTAAGCAACCCTAAACATAGGGTACCATCCGGATGATACCACGTGCTTTGGGGCCAAGATATCATGATAATCCGATTTTGCAGCCGAACAGGCGTATCTTTGCACCGTGTCGAAAAATGGCACACTTCTTTTCCACTTTGTAGACATATAAAAAACGCGTAATCCAAACATGTGTTACAAAAAATATGGTGTCCACCACGGGCGAGATGGCTTATTTAACCTCGTGCGTTTGCATTGCTCGTCTCCGGTTCGTGCTAGCTCGCATGCGACTCGTCCAACAAACACCACACTCGGTCAAAAAACACCCACTTCTTGCCCTTGGTACACAATATACTATATTACAATCGAGCAGTCTGTGAACGTTCACGTAAAGATTTTGATTTTAATAATTCTCTACTTGCAAAGCATTATATTTTGCTTAACTAATGTTTTGAGTATGTAGTTGTAAATAAATTGTATTGAGTTCTTAAAAATTGATCTTGTTTGAAAAGTGAGAAATTTTGAAAGCACATCCGGAGCTAAAACTCATTATTTTCCAAATAGTTCCTACATTTTTTCGTATTATCATAAACATAAAATTAAATGTAAAATAAAATGTAGAATTTGAAAGTAGACATATACAACATCAATAGTTAGTAGCAGTCTCAGGAATCTAATGCTGCCGACAAATTTTCACACAAGTATAAATAGAATGTAAAACTTTCAATTTACGAGGTCAAACAAGTTAGCACGTCAATTTAGGTTTCTTTTAACCATGATTGTTAAAAAGTTACGAGCTTTGAGGCCAAAATAACCCCTAGTTTTTGACAGATTCGATTCAAGCTTCGCAGGTTGTTTAGATAATTTTTAAAAAAATTCGTTACAGTACTCGGCCTTATTTCTCTACTTCCCGCGATCCTTTCAAAATACATCTTCTGAAACATATAACTTCAAATCTAGCAACCAACAAAAAATAAAAAACAAACAAAACCTCTCTATAAGATCATCGTGTAAACCACTTCTCCACCCTTCCCCAACTACAACCCCCAAAAATTCCACCATCCATCTTCGTACCCCCTCAAGCAAACCACCCACAAAACGCCAAACATGAAAAAAAGAAAAAAACGTAACCCCGCGACCCAACGAACCGTGAACGTCGCTCGCTACGCATCGAGCGGAACGTCGACGACGACGTCGACCGAATAGCAAGAGAGAGAGAGAGAGAGGTGCAGCTGCCGCTGCGCTCGCTATGTACACGATCGGGGCGAAGTTCTCCGCAGCAGGCGGGGCCTTCGCGTGCGCGGCCTTGACATGGGCCTGGGAAATCAATGGGACCTCCAGTACCGCGCGCGCGCGAGTGAAAGAGAGAGAGAGAGGGAGTATTAACTTTACGACCCCGCGCGGGAGCGCGAGCCGGCGCGGGGATCGATTCGGCTTTTCTTTGCGCTCGGTCTGTGGTTTTTGCCGTTGTTTTGTGTAGCTGGATGGGTATGCAGCGAAAAGGATTCGTTGTTTCGAATATAAGTTTTTGCGGGAGTATGATGTAAAGGATTTTGGAGCGGTTTGTTCGTATGTTGAGAGTCGGGGAGAGGTTTCTTATTTAAGGAACATATTTCGAGTTGTATTAGACATTTTATTCTTATTTTTCTATTCAATGTAACCTTAACAGGTCACGCGGTAGCATGAAATGAATAACATTTGTTGCTGAAGTAAGGAATTTTTTCTATTTAACTACTTGAAGAATTTCTTGTAATTTAGCATTTATTCAAATAGCAACAATAATATAGAAATCATTCTTACTGTGTAGATATAGTGTTTATTTTTATGAACATAAGATTTACATAGTAATTCTTAAAATTTAATCGAAAAACCCTTGATTTTATTTATATCTACTTGAAAACACAAACTAATGAGAAATATTAAAGTATATAAATTCGAAAGATAAATAAAATAAAGGAAATAAATGCACTCACACTGTTTACGCACGCTTATAAATACTCACACACATATACCAAGACGTAGATTACATATAATAAAAGAAAACTGACACGCAAAAAATAAACAAAGCGCAATGATACTATTCAATTTATTATCTTTTGCCGTCATTATGTTTTAGGTAAACGTAAATTATATAAAACATTAGTAGGTGAGGGATAGGTAGTTTTAGTTTTTTTTTTGTTTTGTTTCTTGTAAGAGGATTTGGGTTGTGGTTTGGATTGTAGACGAGGTATGTTTTGTGTGAGGTAGTTTTATGAATATGAGGGATTAAGTGATTACTTACTTGGGATTTGCTAGGTGTTTCTATTAAGGTACGTTATTTCATAATATTTTTAACACGACCTTCTACCGATGTATTTATATTTCTTGATATAATTAATTTTCAATTTATTGAGAGAATAATTATTGATCTAAGGCTTAAAAAATGTCTATTATTAGAATTAAATAAACGCAATTTTTACAATATTTTTTTTAAATATGAGTGGCTCTCAATTATAGAATAAGAGAAAAGTTTCTTGATTCTAAATATAGTTATTAAGTACAATTAATAGTTTTCATGAAATCTTTGTAACTGTATAGTATTTATCTTAACAATGGGGCTAAATAAGTATAGATTTACCTAAAACAACCATTGTTTGGTCAATAAAGTTTGAAACAATAAGAATTGATAGACCTTCAGTTTTTATATAATATTTGTCGCTTACAATGTCTGACTAATACGAGTATTTTCTACTGAGGCCTTTCAGAGCCCGTATGAATCTTTCATCAATGGCGTGAAATCGCAAAACTAGAAAGAAAATTAAAACATGAATCGAGTAAGAAATCTGACCCACTTCATTCCTCGAACCTATCAAAGATTAAGTAGAAACTACCAAATATAGTCAGACCCAAGTGGATGCGGGCTGATCGATCAGACAGGGTTCGTCCGAATAAAAGACCCTCTTCAAACGTACGTAAAAGACGTCGGGAAACGATCTCCGTACTATCGAAAAACATCCCGGCTTCCTTGAATCATTTAAATTATACCGACCCTCTCGTCCCTTTGTTAAAGGTATGCATACGGAAGTTTGCATGTCAAGTGATTCAGACAAAAATAGAAATTCTCCAATCTTCAAATTAAATATCTCGTAAAAGATAGAACGTTGCTTTTATTAGTTTTGAAAAGAAATTTAATCGAGAATCTCTTTCTTTCAATTTCATAATGAAACATTTTCACTTTTTAATATTTTATAATGAATACTTTGAATCCCGTGAAATAAAGTTTTTAAGCTAGATTTTTGAGTAATATTTGATTTGATAGTCTCAGTCAAAGTAAGTTCTGAAACCTTACAAAAATTGATGATGATGAAGATATAAAAATAAATAAGTTACATAAAACTAGATTTATAATGTAGGGTAATTTATTTTTACTCTATACTAAATAAAGCTTTATATTTTTTATAACACGTGAATAAAAATGACCATTTTCGGCGCCTATAAAGTGCAGCGAAAATAGAGTTTTCAGAGCGTCAAATAAGGGGTACCGAAAATACTTATTTTCGCTACCTTTTATTGGTAGCGAAAATGAGTATTTTCGCTACCTTTTATTTTCGGTAGTGAAAATGAGTATTTTCGGTACCCTTTATTTATTTTTGCTCCATTTCCTTAATAAAGCTTTTAGAAAATTTGGAATCTGTTGACAAATTTTAGAAAATTCTGGAAAATTTTGGAAAATACTGGTAAATTTTGAAAATTTTATATATATACGTGCATACATATACATATATATAATATGTCATAGACTTAATGGACGACTCGAAAAACTCTGTTCTCAATCCACTTTGTAGATGACAAAGAATGGGTTTCCTTATGCACTTGTTATAAAAAATACGGTACGCAACTTGGGGCAAAAGGGTATTTCCAGACTCGGATGATGATTTTGAGCACTCGTGTACACTCGTGCTCAATCATCATCCTCACTTGGAAATACCAATTTCCGCCCCTAGTTGCGTAATATACTATTAAGTCAGCGTTCAAAAATTTTGAACATTTTTCAAAAGATGTTTTCAAGTTATTTTTTAAGTTTTTTTCTAAACATTATGAAAGTATAACAGTCTAAAATTCTTATAAACTCATTTTTAGATTAGATAAATAGCATGGTTTATAGAAGCAGACTAATTAAACTTGTAATAGGGTTTGTGATTGAAAATAATAATTTCTTAAAAAAAAAGAAGATAACTAAAAAGCTAAAAATTAAAAAAAATAGATGTATTAGAATATTTTATTTATTGTTGCAATTTAATTTTACGTAAGGCAATCAGTGGTATTGTACGAAAAATTAAAAGTATGTAGTATAATATTCAAACTATTTCTAACTCTAAATATATTTTCGACCTAATTAAAATTTCCCTCTACGCGATAAGATCAATGCTCCGAAAATGTGCCCCCAACCCACTAAACTAAGAGCCGAAAACCGTCATCTCTTATTCTCTCTCTCTCTCTCACACACACACACCTTCACCACAAAAACAATTCACGCCACTACCGAGATTCAAACACCCACCCTCCCTCATGCATACAAACATCACCCTTACACACACTCTCCATATCCTCACTAATCACCGCAGGGAAAATCCTGGACATCGTTATTAAATAACCTACCTCTCGCCTCACACATTCACGTACACAGCTGCGGAATCAATGGTCACGACACGCGATATCCCGATCACCTTCGTTGTTCGACCCCTGCGATTTTCCTCCTCGGAGAGTCCAAGGTGTGCCGCGGAGTGTCCCGCAGGGAAATGACGCTGCGGAATTTTAAGACGCTCTCCACTCGCGCGCGCGTGCGTGTGTGTGTTTGTGTCTCGCGCCGCAGCTACGGCTCTATTTGTGACCGTGGATGGAGGCTCTTGGGCGTGAAATTGATTCCAACGAGGGACACTTGGCTTGACACTTGAGCTGCATTGAAAATGCAGTCTGGGTTGGTGGTGGATATTTTTTTGTTTGTTTTGTTTCGGTGGAAAGGGATTGAGTGGACTGAAATTAGAGGGGACACTTGTTGGGTAGTGATGTTTGGATAAGTAATTGTTAGGTGATTTTGAGTAATTATAATTTCGGTGTTGATTCTTTTCCGAAGAATTAAAATACTTCCGTTCTTAAAGGATAAAATCCATTTTTATAGGTTTTAAATAAAATGTAAAAAATTATTGACTTTCTTAAACTAAATTTTCTTTAGCTTACTTACAAGGATAGAATACGAGATGTTGGTCATGATTTTTTATGAAACATTTATGAATCATTTACTAGTAACTAGAAATAAAGACTAGCATCCGTAGATTGTATGAATATGTCTTATTTACACTCAATCCAGATCATTTCTATTATGAATGCAAAATCGAATTTATCAATTTATAGCATTATTTGGGTTTTTATTAAATAAAATTTATTCAACGGAATATTAAAGCCCATTTATTATTATTGACTTTTCTCGTGTATAAATAATGCTTTCTTTTACAACGTGATTATTGTGTTATCAATATTTATGGAATAATGGAATATGATCGTACATGGAAATTAAATATTTGATAAATATTTGAATATATTAAATGCGGAACATTATTTGTTATTAACATTTTAAATTTGATTTTACCATTCTGTAAAAATTAGTTAATATTTTAAATTATGAACATTAGTCCCTTAGAGTCAGATTATGATGAAAAAAAAAGAAAACAAATAATAAACGAGTTTCCTTTTATTAAATTGAAAAAATAAAATAAAATATAAATTTAATTGAAGTTTCTTATTTATTGTTTCCATTTAACAAAATCTGACTCGGATAAACATAATTTTAAATATAAATTATTTATTGTTATTGCTTTCATTTTGTTTACTTGAATAATTTCCAGCTTATCTTTCTTGAACTTTCAAATTAATTTGAATATAAAATGTAAGATAAAGCCATGGTCAAACCTTTTAACGAAAAAAATGTATTAAGTCTATTATCATTTACCTTAAGTTATGAAAAATGTAAGCATAACACGTCAGGAAAAAATTTAATCTCCCGCCTATTACAATCGTTCGGCTCCATCAGCTCTAAGTACCCTATGATTAAGAAACAGGAAAAAAAAAACAGAAAGATTCAGCTAGGCACCAGCACGGCGCATATCGCAACCTTCAACGCTCTCCTTCCATTTTTTCAACCACCTCACCCTGTCCCTACAGTTAAATCGCCGAGAAATCAGCGCTCGCACCAGGGACAGGCCGAGAAAAATCCTTTATAATAAGTAAATCTCCGCGAGTCCATAAGCAACACGCATCGTCGCCCTCTCTCTCTCTTTTACTCTCGCGGTTAGCGCACGCGCGCACCAATAAAAATTAACATTTTAATTGGACATCGGTTCGATTTACATTTTAATGAAAAAAAAGCCCAGCGTCGCAGGGATAAGGAAGACGCTGCAGCAGCAAAATAGAAAAAAATACTCGCTATATTGCAAAAAAATACTAAAAAATAGGAAACTATACGTATATATGCAAAAAAGAAGCAAAGAGCGAGCGGGACAGAAAGAAGCGGTTATTGAACGAAGTTTATCGTCCGGTAGTATAAGCGACTCGGAGAGCGCGAGCTTTTATCGGTAGGCACGACCGAGCTTGCAGCGCTGTTAAGCGCCTAAAAGCACAAACTAAGGAGGAAGGAAGGGAGGGGAGAAATCGAGTACCGAGAACAGACGGAGAGAGAGAAAGAGAGAGAGAGAGAGGCAAATGAGCGGCTCGCTCGAGCGCATCGCGTGACCACTTCGCGAAACAAGACTCGACCGATTCACTTCGTCTCTCTCTCTCTCTCTCTTTCTCTCTCTCTTATTCTCTTTACCCTCTTCTGCCTATCTTTCTTTCATTCTCTAGCTCTCTTATATCTGTCTTGTTCCCTTGTTTTCTCTCGTTTCTTTTTTTTCCATTATTTCTCTCTTACGCTTTCTGCTTCTTGTCCTGCTCACTCTGTCGGCTTTCTTTCGTTCTGTTTATTTACCGGTTCTACTGGTCTCGTGCTGAATCCATTTTTTTCTCTTTCTGTAATTGCTTTCCGGTTGTATGGGGTATCTGTTTGCAAATAGATTTATGTTTTCGTTCGTAAGTAGGTTTTTTTTTACAGTTTGAGCAACTTTGTAAGACATTAATATTTAATATTCAAATATCGAGTAATAAATATTGCTAGAAGTCAGGTGCCAACCACTAAAGTTATGACATATTCTGGTCGTTGAACTTTTCTAACTTTGACATTTATTTACTGCAAGGTATAATACGTTTAAAATTCTATTCTGCCAAAATCACTCTATTTTTGAAAGTTATTAATAATAAACACTTATTAAACTGACTCGTTCACTTAAAAAAAAGGCTTTCAGTAAAATTGCACTAATTAGGAAAAAGTATATTTTTTATGTGTCAAATAAAATTTTTGAAATATAAGCGTAGGGCACTTGTTCATAATTCCGGTTTGCAAATCCACATTCAATATAATTTTTTAAAATTCAATAATGAGTTACTGCTTTTAAGCTACAAGTATTTACGAATTATTAAATGAAGAATTTATTTACAAAAATAATGAGTGCCCGATGCTTTTGTTTTTAGTCACATTAAAATTGAAACTTTAATATTTGAATAAAATTAATTTCTACGCTTCGTGCAAATTATACTAAGATTTTTTTTAATGACACGCATATACGGACACACACACACTTACACAAACTGTCATACATATACATATACGCTCACATACTCGCATACATACATAAAACATACACAGGCATGTACACACAAATTTCTTCTATTCGGTGTTTTACATAAAGTATGTACCTATTGTTCTAAAAACATTATCGAAGTATATTTTTCATCCGGTTTACATCTATCCTAAAAACGTTAACTTTCCGGGTCATCAGGAAGCAGGCAAAAAATGACCTCAAGATTTCACCATAAAATGCACAAAACAAACTGACAGCTAAACAAAATAAGCCACCAAGATAAATAAAAACTTTTAACAAAAACATTTTGCACCTCAAAAAATCATCGACACCCACTGCCAAATGAACGTCGATCCGCATTAGTTCCTCCCTTTTCCTCATCGCTACAACATCATCCCCATCGGCTTCTCCAAGCATCGGCTTCCTCAACCTCCAGCTCGCTTATCGCGTTATCACTCTCCGTAACCCCATCGCTGCCCGGAGCCAGCCGAAAACCTCGCATGTTAACGCGTCGGCGCCTCGCCAGCGTCCGCGCAACGATTCCCCCGACGGTAGCAGCTGGCCGCTCGCTCAGCCCCCGGCTAATTGAACCAAGGCGCCGTTACCCTTTTAATTAATGGACGACGTTTATACGCTCGCGCCCCTCTAATTCTGCTCTTTCGCGCTCTCCCGGGGCTGGCTTCGCACTTTTATCGATATGTTGCGCTTTCGTCGCTTTCGCGGGATGCTCAGGTGTGGTTGTTATGTGGGGTCCGTGGGTTTTTAGTGGTGGAGTTTGTTTTCTTATCTCAGGGTTTATGAGCAAACGAGGCAAGGCCATTTAAAGATTGTTCAGGTTTTATTTGTGAGATTTTATTGTTTGTTCTTTTTACGCAAAAGTACGTCCAGTTGACTTTATTTTTATATATTTTTTTGTTCTCTTTAACGTTTTTATTTAACCGTGCATGCTCGTTTGTGTATTACAATTTCAGTTTAAAATTAGTTTATTTGCAAGTTTTTGCTGTTTATTTTCTCTGTTCTCTGTGAGCTTTTATTGTTTATTTTTTTACGTTAAAAGCATGTTTAGATGGATTTAGCTTTACATCTATTTATTTTTGTTATTTTTAACGTTTTTAACAAAAAGCATAAAAATAGTTGATTATATAAAATCTAAAAATTGAAAATATAAAAATAGTTGATTTTTAACATTGAGAATATGGGTAATGCTAACGTTTTTAGTTGAAATTCAGGTTCTAGGACCAATTAAATCAACTACGGGTATTGGGTTTCATTTTGAGGTGTCAGAAAACTATTTTCAATGTTTCAGCCAAATTCTTTTCTCGAAGGTCTGACCCTCTCATTTATGTATAAAGTCATTAACTATTTATATATATATATATATATATATATATATATATATATATATATATATATATATATATATAAATGAAAGAGCGTATTTTGTTAACATTCTTAGTAGATATAGATATATATATACTAAGAATGTTAATAAAATACGTTGTTTCATTTTTAGGTACCGTGAAACAATCCCTGAAGTTTTAGCGAAATTCGTTTACCGAAGGTCTGACCCTCTCCTTAGTAAACAACGCTGGAACAATTGGGACGCTTATTGAATTATATCGTAAATATCAATATTGTCTTATACTTTCTTGGTATCATTTTTCATCAGTGTACATATGTTTATATCTGTGTCTGTTTATTTTAATTATTTTAATATCTATGGCAGGCTATGAGATTAAAGTAAAATTATAAAAAGAATAAATAGAAACGCTATTAGTGATATTGCTCTGAAGAAAAAAAGAAAATAATTATTTCAGGTCTGGAACAAAATTTTACGTTTTATATGACAAAAATTTGAAGCGTAATACGCTTATTTTTGAATTTAAATGAATACTAAATTCTCGGATTCATAAATAATTATATTGCAATAAGTCATTACTGAATACTGAAAAATTGTAACATGACTTGTAGATTTACAAAGTAAAATTATTAAAAGCTTTTAATGCTTTTATTTTCAGTTATTGAATATATAACATTTTTTTTATAATTTTATTGTATTGAAAATACCATAGCCATGCGTTTCATAATGTAAATTTTTTGTCACAATTTTAATGTTATTAGAATAGCGCTGTCAAATAAAGAAAAAAGCTTGTAAAGCTTGTAAAGATAAAAAAACGAAAAACAACGGTTTCGAATTGAAGTGCTTTCAGTAATTTTAGTCTGAGTCACTGACCGAAACATCCCGGTCCTTTTTTTTCCAGATGAAATTGATCACTCTGTCGAAACGATGGCAGTGTCGGGCATCCATTATTTTTGCATGAAGTAGCTAATGCAATCGGATTAATTGGCACATCGAAACATAGTTCACGGAACTTCGGTTACTAATGAAACATGCACATCCGAAGCCCGAAAAATTATGACAACCAAACGAGCCCGTCATGAATGCCTCGACTATATTAGATTGGAAAACAATAAATTATACAATGCTGGCTCGTTGTGTCAAAATTATATTTAGCACGTACGAAAATAATATTCTCTATAATCGACGAGATACAGCGAATTCCGTTTTATTGACTTATCGAGATAAATTAAACAAACGCTTGTTGAAAATAGCACGTACGTATAATAGAAATATTTAATAAACTCTCTTTTATTAATATGTTTTAACTCTGAAACAATAGTGTTCATTTATGTCGACGTTGATGCTTATATGATTACTTTGAACAAACTATATTTTGTTAAAAATTAAGAATAATAATTATTAGTTTATTATTAATTATTATTTAAGTTTATGAGGTGTTAAATTCAAATTCCGTACGATAGTATCCTTAACTATTATTTCTGAATAAGTAAAACGATTAAACTCTACTCAAAATTACACCTTACTATCGTATGTGGATCTTGTAAGACCTATGTAGTGCACTTGGGTTTTCAGCATATTTTATTAATAGATTCACTAATAGTTTTTCAATTACCACATAGAAATCAATATTGTAGGAATATTGTAGAAATATTTCAATGTTGCTGTGATATTGCGGATAAGTTGATATATTGTAGCTACATTTCCGTGATATTCCAGTATGATTTTCAACTGCAGCAATATTTCTACAGACGAACGGTATTTAATTTAACCTTTATAATGTAATGGAGTGCAAAAGGTTAAAATTAACTAGGAAATTTGAAAAAAAAACTCAAACGAATATTTATTGTAGAAATATTCCTGTGCAATTAATTTTTAGGTAATCCCCGTAGGTTGCATTTATACTGAGGTGCGGAGTTGATTCTCCTCAGCGACATATATAGATACACTGGAAAAAGCAAATGTAAAATTCAACGGCTGAGGTGTGAAAATAAAGCGACCCCTACTGGGAAGATTATTTTACACGACTCAGTAATGTAATTTTCAATGCTCGTGTATAATTTCACATTCCCGATTTCCAGCTTCAGATTTTGAGGTAAGGCTGAAAATACGCAAGCTAAAAAAATTGAATCTAGAGCTCGTAAGCACTCGTTTTCTTTTCTATTATACTTTAAAGATAATTCATTGGTAAACCTCTAATTAATTAAGTGCAAAAATACCCAAATCACTGACTTTTGTACGAGTTTCAGAAATTTTCCAGGTGTTCCAATTTCTAGTATAACTCATGTCGAAGCTGTAATTTTACATAAAAAAGTTGGATTCTACTACACTGAGCTGTACTTTTACACAATCTGGGAATATAAAAATCACTAATTCAGTAGGGGTCACTTTATTTCCGGCACTCAGCAGTTGCAATTTACATTTTTCTATTGAATTATCAATCGAGTGCCGTGTTCTCAAAAAGTATACAGTTATGTGTTGCGTACAATTATATTCTGCATTGAAAGTGACATTACTGAATTAATAACTTTTCATATATGTAGTATTTTTACATTTTACATTGCCATGTGAGTTTTACATTTGCTCTTTTACCGTGTATGCTCTTATGTAGCAGAAGACATGACTAGACGCATCTAGACAGATTCCTCTAACTTAATTAATTATTCTAATATGAAACTCATTAATTCCATACATTAACCTAAATTGCTCCTTCTTCTAGAATAAATTATTTCTTCTTCTTCGTGATCTGCTTATTACTAAAATATAAAATACGAAAACATTTAGCCACCAAAGAAAATTCTCTCGCACCTCAAAACGACAAAGTTCACCACCGCTGTCGCCGCGAAACCGGATACGGCTACACCGCATAGCGCCCTGCGCGATTGCGAAGTCGTCCCATCGATTGACGAGTATGCCACGCGTAGCACAATCAAAGGCAGAGGGCAAGAGTTCGAGTTTCACAGAGCGTGCGCGTGTCGAGTCTGGGCACACCGCAGAGCGAAAAAAAAGGAGAGTGCAGCGGTCACCACGATTACAGGAAAGGACCGCGGATCACTGGCCTGTCCGGGGTTGAACCGCGAGAGAAGAGAATGAATGACGAGGGGCGGTGAAGGGAAAAGTAATGGACGAAGGAGGATGATAATGCATAGGGAAGAAGCTATATTTACATGTTTTTGAAGGGGTTGGAGCACACAAGCTTTGGATTTATTTGACAAGTTTAAAAATGTGGCATTTTTATAAAAACTGTTCAGTCCTACTTAAATAATTATAAAACTTTGAATTTCATGAATTTTACAGTCTTAATATAAGGATCTACAAAGTTCAAGAAGAAAATAGATAAAAATAGGTCAGGTTCAATATTATTCATCAATGCCTCAAAATCACTAAGGGAATTTATTTTATTCCTCGATTTTGTAAACTTCAATAACTTCTTCCTTGTGAGATCTTAATTTTCTATCTATCATTAAAAAGGTTAAAATTTGACTATATAATTTAAACCTACAGTTACAATTCAGTTACCTCATGTATTTTTTTCATGAAAATATGTTTACTTTTTCCTAAAAATATTATTAGCACGTACAAGGAGAGTATCAGGGGTTACGGTCACGGATCTTGCTGAAACTTTGGGATATGTTTTCATGTACCTCAAAATGAAGACTTTGAATGTAAGAGCATTTAACGCTACTCCAAACATGAGATATAGATGTTAACATTAGTATTACCCATATACACAATGTTAAGAAAATCGTATATATAGATATACTCACAATGTTAACGTTTGCAACTATATCTCGTAATTGGTAAGGCGTTAGACTTTCTTACCATGCAAAATCTTCATTTTGAGGTACAAGAAAATATATCCCAAAGTTTCAGCAAGATCCGTGACCCAAACCCCTGATACTTTCCTAGTTAGTAGGTTTTGTACCATAATACCTTATTTATATTATTGATACATGTGATAGTTTGATTACGTATTATTATTTGTATATTCGAAACTATAAATCAGAGAAAGGATTTGATTAACCTTTCTATTAATGAATCACTATAGGATTAACTAATATTACATTTCCCTAATTAACCTTCTCAAGGTACCGATACCACGAATAAACAATAAAATAGCTACTTTTTTCCTGCAGATACAAATAAGTCCCGAAAAGAATTTCTATCAACTTATTAAACAAAAACTAAATAACTCACATTTTTAATACACCCACCAGCTAATCAAAAACAACAAACCCATAAATACCAATCATCCACCTTCCATTTGGACAATGAAATAAGAAACAAACGCAGGAGCAGCAGCGCCCTTATCCCCTCCACGAGGAAGCATAAATCACTCGTGCCTGCGCAGTGTTACAAGTCGGCGGACAATAGCTTGGATTGTGTACAGCAGTGAGACTGCGCTGGCACGGCAGCCGGGTGCAGGAAGAGGAAATATAAGCCAAGGAGCAGCGGTCGGAAAAGCCCCTCGCGCGCGCGCGCGAAAGAAGAATTTTAATTACGGAGAGCCGCCTCGTGGACTTTATCATCAAACCAGGAGCAAGCGAGCAGCAGCCGGGGATCGGTGCGATATTCAATTACGGCGTTCAGCGAAATAGCATGGGCTTGCCGCGAATTACGAGAGTGAGAGAGAGAGAGGCGATAAGGGAGAGAATGTGCAGGATGGACGTATATATACGGGCGGGGGATTCGAGGAGCTTTTCTCTTTTTTTTTCTTGTGGGCGATTATGATCTAGTTGGCCGATTAGATGGCAGGTAAATAAGCCTGGTATGGATTGATTTGATTCGTTTGAGAGGAGTGTGTATGAGGTTTCTTTTTTATTTATTTTGCAAGTTTGTTTGGTCGCATGGTATACGAAATTGTTGAATACTTTTACAATGCAAAAGCAATTTTGTTAATTGTCTGAGATTCACTGTACTATTCACGCACACTTTTATACACGCATATATTTGCACACTTTACAGCCGCTATAACTTATTGATACTAACACCTGTTCACACCTATACCGAAACTTACCCCGTCTCTGCTCTCCTATTCTATAAATAGAATTCGCGCTCCACTGTACTCTTCACTTATACCGCTAATCACGCGCACTAACACTTACACGTACACTATACATTCGCACATTTGGCGAATCGTCTCGTCTCTCGCTCGTTGCTTTAGGCAGAGACGTTGCGACCAGCGTACGAATCGTTCACTACACACTGCTTTTATCGCTTATATGTTACTGCTTTTATTGTTAATATGTACTGTTATTGTACTACGCAATTAAGTGCCTTATTATTTGCGCCACCCTTATCACTAGTCCGATCCTGCAAACTATCACAATACGCAACGGTAATACTAAAGTTAATATATTGAACGAAGGGCTTGTTGGCTATGTGACTTTCGTATTATTGTATTAATAAATTATTTTTACTTCCTCACAGACGAAGCTTTGTGATAGTAAAAAAAAAGTTTTGCTAAAAACATGTTAGAAATATGTTTTGAGATTAAGAAATCAAAATACACTATTTTTAGAAAATGTCTGTATGGATGTGTATGTGTGTGTATGTGTGTGTGTATGCGTGTGTATGTGTGTGTGTATGTGTGTGTGTGTGTGTGTGTGTGTATGTGTATGTATGTGTGTGTGTATGTGTGTGTGTGTGTGTGTATGGATGTTTACCAGAATTACTCTGCATACATACGGTGGAACTTAATGTTTCAGGGCTCATTATTTTTGTTTTCTTAAAGGAAGGCGGCACTATAATTTTTTTTGTTTTTTTGATACCTTTTTGTTTTTTTAGCTGTTTTTCGACTTTTGAGTTTTAGTTTTTCGGGTATTTTAATAATTTAGAAGTAACATCATCGATCCAATGAAGATGCATATGAAAGAAAATAAAATTACCTATCTTTTCCGATCCGAAATTTTGAAAAAAATATTTCCCTGGTTTTTTTATACACGAAAACGTCATTTTTTTTCAAACGGTTATATCTGTGAAATACAAGATGAAAAATTTTTGAAAAAAATTGAGATGATAAGGAATATTTAGAATAATATCCTATAACATTTTTGAATCTTCATATTTTTCTTTTGTCGTGAAAAAAATAATTTTGTTAAAAAAATCGCTTTTTTTCCTGACACGATAACTTAAGTAAATCGACAGCATTTTATCTGGAACTTTACAAAAAGGTAGTTTTTTAACAAAAATGTTTTTGATCGCTTATATCTCGAGAACGGCGTGGTCATTTTTTATCAAAAAGGGATAATTTTTTTCCTTTTTAAATGAAGATTCAAAATTCTAAAGAAATTTCAAGTTTCATTGACTTGATTTTGTTTTATAGTGATTATTTTATTTTTTGATTTTTGAGTTTTAGTTTTTCAGATTTTTGGAATGTTAGAAATTAAAAAAATTTTGAAACGTTAAATGTTAAGAAAATAGTAATATTTTATTTATTAATTTAGATACTGAGGGTTGGCGAGTGAAGCGAGCAGGAGGATTTCTGTTGATTGATATTTTGAAATATTGATTGAAAAAGTATTTTAAGATAAATGAAATAATGTATATCAATATGTTTTGTTTTATGTTTTATAAATATAGGTAAAAATTATACGTATGAACGATATAATTATGTGATTTTAGATGTCGTGGAATTTAAATTCAATGTGAAAATTATTAATTAAAAAAATAGTATTACCGAAAACTGCTTAAAACAGATTTAATTTATATATAAATGTAAATTAAAATATAAATATAAAATAAAAATAAGATTACGGCTATAGCTAGTTTAATTAAATGTTCTGCATTAAACCATCAATGATAAATCAGCACACATTTTTGAGAACCGAATTAAAAAGAGATATAGCAATTTAAAATTAATTTATTAGAACAATTAATTTAGTTTTAGGAAGCTAAGGGCCAATGAATTGGTAGCGGTTTTAAAATTGTAATAAGAATCATAAAATATAAAATTAAAATTGTTATTTGCAGTTATTATTTTGCAATAAATGTTATTTAATAGTTATGAACTAAAAATCTAAACCTATATATTAAAAGAAAATTGTAGTCCTTTCGTAGATACGAAAACAGTATTTATTAAAATACATTTTGTTTCGACTGATAGTCCGTTAAGTCTGAATATGTCAATGTTAATTTATTTGAATTTAGATAGAATTTTACTTCAAATTTCAAATAAGCGACTCTATAACTGAAAAAACACTGTACACTCAAATCTTATAAACGATAAGTTGAAAAACTCCCTAAACCCCGTCATCCAAAAGAAACCAACCCTTCCAGCAACCAAACGCTCCCCTCTCCTCCTCCCTCCAACACCGCAATCGCTTGCTGGCGTCGGCTCGTTTGATCGCGGGCGCCGACTGTCCACTTGGCCTCGGTTTCACCGGACGTCCTCTAATCAAACGCTCGCGCAGCAGTCGCCACCGCCACCACCGCCACTGCCACCGCTGGACTCATCAGCGTAATCCACGGACAAACGCTTATACGGCCCGAGAGCTGCAGGTGTGTATAGCTGCGCGGACTGTACTCGGCCAAGTGTCGCCAAATTGAACCGGCATTGATTGGTGCGCAGGAGAGAGAGAGAGGGGGGCAACTAGGATTCGAGTGTACATAGGCGGAGTTGGAGGCGAAACGTAACGAAGCCGCAGGCGGACACTCGGTCGACCGACGGTACTGCTGCTGCTGCTGGTGCCGGATATTACAGTTATACGCGGAAGGCTCGATTTGATTTGCCCAGGTGAGCCTACACGTGAGAGAGATGAAGCAAGAGAGAGAGAGCGAAGATGAAGCTGAGTCGATCAATTTGGAGTCATCTCCGGTCTTTGGTGTTTTATTTTGTGCGGTGGGTAAGGGGAGGATTGAGTGCTGGATATATATGTATGTGTGTTGCCTTTTACGTTTTGTTTTGTCTGCGACTGGGTTGCACTGGGATAAGAGACTTTTACTTTCTTTAAAGCTACCGAGTCGCAGGATAACATAATTTTATTGACTGCGCTGTAGCTTTCTTTACAAATAATTCTTAAATTTGCTCTAAGTTTTATGAATGGTCGTATTTTGCAGATGAGGATTTATTGCAGTTTTAGTGTGTGGATATGTGAATCGAGAAAGTACACGGGGAGAAGAAACTATAATGCTTATTGGTCGGGGCTAGAACTGATTACGAAACATGCCTAGTAAATGTAAATCATAAGACATGCAGAAAACTGAGTTTCATGACTAAAATGATAAATAGTATTAGATTACTTTGTATATGATATAAATATCTGCTCGTTAATATTATTACGCGTCAAATCTTTAGCTGAAAATATTTTTGAAATATGACTACTGTTAAATCAATAGATGTCTAGACATCTGCATAGGATAATATTAATACATCCGCGACAATATCGTTTACTTTACTTAATCTCACTTATGCATTGATTAATTTATTGAATTAATTATATAATTCTATGAAACATTATTAATTATATTCAATATCAGTTTATTAGTAAGACGTATCTAACGTACATACAGTTTAAAAATGTCGTTGTGACTAAATATCAGTACACTGTTCTATATGGTTCATTATCTTCGTTTATTTGTTTCTCGTGTAAATGTCAGTTATTAATTCAGTTTTGTACTCGATGACAAATTTCATTATTTCGGATTTGATCATGCGATTGAGATAATATGTGCGCTAATCGATGGTCACGAATTAATGTATATCGCAAAAACAATATCACATGTTATTGCCAGCAATTGGATTTGCCATTAGGGGCGTAAAATGTTTTTATAACGTACGCTGTTTACCCAGATATTTTGATATTTTATTTAATACAAGAGTATTTGCTCAATTGACTTACACAATTAAGTCTATATTAATATATATGCTGTGTGTGCATTATTTCAATTCCATGATGTCATATCTGCATACAACAAATAATTTATCGGATAATTGTCTCCGAATACGATGTATATTCGCAACGAGGTAACCTCGTAACTCGTAACGAGGTAGATAATTTAAATAATCTTACACAAATCTAAGATTTTCTATTGTGTCAATATAGTAAATAAATATTTTATTTTCTAGTACTATACAAATTTCTTTAGATTTATAAATAAAGAGTAACCTCTTTATATTAAACAATATTCTCTAAAACGTATTCATTTGGTCAATTATTTATTTTATATTAATAAGTATAGCAATTTGAACTAATATTGTTTACAATTATCGAGTATAGTTCACACGATTATATTACTAATAATTATATAAGTAATTTATCTTTACTAAAGACAGATTATACACCAAATTACACTATTTTTCTCTATCTGTAATACCGAATTCAAAAACATTAAATGAATCAACCACAAAAAAAGCTGCTCCAAGTTTCCAAATAGGTACCAAAATGAACCTAGAAAACCAACGACTGAACGCCTCAGATGCTTGCATACATATATCTAAACACAGAAAATCTCACACTATCTCATGCAGCATATATATATCTCCCTCTCTCTCATTGTTACCCAAGCTTCAGCCTGGGCGTTTACCCGGCAAGTAAATCCTGCGCATTAATAATCCTCTCGCTGCTTATAACGCGAGCCTCCTTGCGCCTGTTTATTTTTACTTTTAACGAGCGCGCGATATCTTTCATCGTCCGGATTCACACAGTTGTCGCAGTGGTTTCGTCGCCCGTGCGCCTCACTGATTCGACGGTATTCATTTAGCCGAGTCATGGCGAGAGAGGGGAAGTGATGCTGCTACGGAATTTGTGAGTCCTTAGGGTTCAGCACGTATAGATTTTTATAAAGCTATTTTCTTCTATTTCGTTGTGTAAGATTTTCTAAGTATTTGCAGGAAATGTTATCTGCAAGTTGGATGACTCATTAGAAGGTTAATGAATAAATTGTATGTTTGGACATTTATTTTATTAGGTATAGTTTGAAGGTATTTTTAGTGTACACTTATGCAGTTACTTTCTTTGCTGTTTTATAATTTCTTTTTCAAGAACCTTTTAGTAGTTTTAGTAGACTGCTACATTGAAATAATAAGAAAATTTATGTTTCCTTTCCCATTATATTTATCTTTTTAGCAAAAAACGTTTAGAAACTGTTCTGTGAGAAATAGCGTGATGTAGATTAGGAAATAACTTTTTAAGTTTCATTTTTAAGCTTTTCCAAGTAAACTTTGCAATAATAGACAACATAATATATGACTAAGGAGCTTACGATGCATCTCCAATTTTAAAATCGTAAAAAATCCTTAAAATATATAAGCAACCTCATAAAGTATTTTATTTGTTTAACAAGTGATTAAACTTTCCTTTTTTGAAAATATATATTATTGGAATTTTATATGCTTTGTAACTTTTTATAGATAATACACAATAACTGTTATGAAATAAGTGGATAAAAATTGAGGTTTGACCGAAAACCGTAGGATAATAAAAAAATAGAGTTTCAATGATAAATAATAAATGTGTTTATTAAACAAAATTATTTACTTCAAATAAATCTTAATAAAATTGAATAAATGTAAGCATATTTCAATGTGTAATGAGTTTGAATTGTTTTGTCACTTGGATCACACATAATAATTATAAAAGTGTCAACGATACTAAAAACATAGCAGAACCTAAACACCCTACCATTAGTTATGAGTTACACTATATATTGATACTATTTCAATTTTAAATAGCTTCCTCACTGACTATTGATAATGAACAATAATATTTAAAAAACATTTAAGAAACTTGCAGCATGTTGCGTCGTTATCACTCACATAAAATGCAATTCCAAAGATAATTTTACAAGTCAAGCAAATACAGAATCAAACCAAACATCGTAAATTAACGCACAGAACCATAAAATCTCTTTCCCTCCCACTTTCTCTTTTCCCACCGAAATTAACAGTAGCCAGCAGATCACCGTTGACCTCAAGTAACTGTCCAGCAAACACATCCCCTCCTGTCTTCCACCCTCCAAACCTTCCCCAAGATAGAATAGTAAAATACTATTTATATTTATTATTTACTTCTGTCATCACAATTTTATGAGTTGAAACGATTGTAACTGTTAGTTAGATATTTTATCTTATTTGTTGTTATATGATAATAGTAACTTGGTTAGTTGAACTTATCTAAATAAACTGAATGGTGATTATTGATATTTGAGAATATTCTTAATAACTGTATGAATAATGTAATACTTTTTTTTATTTTTAGAAACAGAAATTTGAGTGTAAATTGTAAGATGAAGTATGTGATAAGGGGTCCATCTCCTAATAATAACAACACTTCTAACAATAAAATAACATCAGCATTATGTTACAAAATACATACAATAATATTTGAAAATACTTTCAACAACTAACGAAATACAACATCATTAAACAAACATCGAATACAATTTCATAGACAATCTCGCTAGTCAAGCATATAAAGAATCAAACTAAACACCATATAAATCAACGTGAAGACCCATAAAAACTCCCTCTTTCAACCGAAATTAACAGAAGCCAAACGGCTACTGCTGACCCGAAGTAACAGTCCATCAAACAATCCCCCAACTCTCCACCCTTCAAACCTCGCCGAAAATAGTATAGTCTATCGTTGTCGACCTCGTCGTCCTCGTATTTAGATTTCTCTCTCTCTCCTTCTTTCTCTCTCTCTCTCTTTCTATTTCTCTCTCTCTCTCTCTTGGTTTATCTTGCATGTTAGTTTAGATGGCACATATCAGATGATCATAGTTTAGTAAAATATTTATATATGTACAGTATAACCTCCTGGCACTGTGAAACTCGGGACTAGCTATCTCCCGGCACTGTGAATTTGCGCCAGCCAATCGTCGTAGAGCATCAGGACCGTATCTAGATCGTAATAATAACTTTCCCCAGTACGATTACTTCCCTATAATCAAATATTCTCAGTACAATTGACTTTCATGCCGTTTCATTAAAAAAAAGCTTTGTATAAAAATCTATATAATATTATATAATTCTTTCTTATGAACCTTTCTATTACAGTTTTTCAGTTAGAACATTTTTTAAAAACTTTTATATAAAAATTTGTTGGCTTAAATCTTTGTATGAAAATTTATCTATCACTATCCACGAAGTTGGGACGTGGGGCCCTGCACATATATAAAGACGACTCTAGAAAAATCACAGTGCAGAGATGCTTCGCATTCACAGTGCCGGGAGGTTCTACTGTACTTATATATTTTATTTATTCACGTTTTTCTACTTAAGATTTAAGGATATTATTATAGGCGTGTATGTGAGCATAAGTGAGTACAGCCAAAATATTTTGATCGTATGTGTAATTTTGTGTCCGTCATCCTTTCGTCTACATGAATTACAGGAAATAGATATTAATATATTTTTGTGCACAATATTTTTATACGCATTTCTTATAATATTAAGCCGTTGATTGCTAATCATGTTACGTAGTTTTAACTTAAGTATTAAACAATATGCTTAAAAAGAAGAGATTAAATGATGATTTTATAGCCAAATATGAAAATGATTTTCAATTGTAAAATAATATAAAAAATCAAATTAAATTTTAACACATTTTCTCACTCGATTTATTATCTACAGTATCTAATAAAAATCATATTATCCGTGAATCTATTAAAAATACATTTGTAGTTAGCAAACCCCAAACCTGTAAAAGTTACAAACGGTTTAAATCGGATTTCCGATATTTTTCTACGTAGATAAGTGACTATTCAATAACGCGACTTTTTCATATTTTTTATTTGAGCGTAGACCTCAGTTTTTTAGAAGAGGTGTGTACAGTAAAGTACGTGGATAGTAGAGTGTGTTGATAATGGGATGCATGAATAGTGGGATGTATGGTAGCTCGGACAGTGTGTGTATATATAAGAAGAAAATAATTAATGTGTTTCTCTTCATACTCTCACACATTCTCATATTATATTTTACTCTCATTTTCTCTCTCATGTTCACTTTTGCACTTTGTTACTCTATCGTTCACGCTCGTTCTCACTCAATCATATACGCATTTACTCACTCACACAATCATTCGCATACGCACTAACTTCCTAGCTTTCTTACGTCCTAACTTATGCACTCTCTCAATCATACACTTACACACATCCTCATTCTTGCATTTACGTACTCACTTACTCACTCATCAACTAACGAATGCACTTACTCATATACAATCTGATACACTCACACGTGCACTCATTCATATCACACACTCCTTCACTGACATACTTAGGCATGCAATCTCTCAGTTACTTATTGACTTGTTTACTTATTCAAACACGCACTTACTCAACTGGTCACTCACTCACTTAAGCACTTGAGTTCTGTTGCTCTCGTGCATTCGCTCTCTCAATCACTTAATCACATACTTACACATTCTCTGACGTTCTTCCTCATACACTCGAGGGCAATTTCTAGCTCGGGTGATAATTTTGGCCCTCTTACCTCCCTAGTTGCACAATATACTATTTCCGATTTATTGCGTTACACGACTATTTCGATAGTCTTACCAATCAAGCATAATAACTATATATACAAATACAGAGATACGGATTTATACACGTATACTATACATTAGTGCCACCTACTTCAATTGTATCATCTCATCTCTCTCCCCACTTCTTATTTCCTCTTTTTTTCTTATTTTGTACCTTTCCGATTTATTGTATTAGAAACATCAATCACTTTTCTTATATAGGATTTCCAAACTTTATTGATGCGATAGACATATGTATTCAACGAAAATGCATAATTAAGTACCGATGACAATGAGGTAATTACACAATTATAATGTTAAATGTAATCTGTACTTTCTCTTTTTGTCACGTAAATAAACTTATATCCAGTAGACGTCAATATCTACGATACATGTATCTAGATATGCATCTAGATACAAAGAATATCATCTCCGAGAATGAACAAGATTTAAAAATATATTTTCAGCGAAGAAGAACACTTCCAAAACTATTTACGTCAAACGATACTAAATTATACAAGATAAATTGGTAAATTTTGCCAAAAGTATTTAAATGTCTTAGTACAAGAGTATTTATAGATATTATACTTTAGATAGCTTTTTAGATACAGTATATAGATACAAAAGTATCCAGATACGTCTGTGTCTAGATACAGTATATTATTTTAAAAATCTGTACAATTGATACTTTTTTAAAATACAAATTGTGCTCGTGACTATATTTATCTATGTATTTCTCCTTCTTAGCCGCAGTAAACACACTCTCCTATCTCCTCGACAACTCTCCGTCTCTCTCAAATTTGTCAGCAGCCACGGCGGAAAACGAGCGCTGTATACGCGCCTCCTCCGATTGACCGCAGAAGCTCCTAACGATTTTCGACGCTTCTATCCCTCGGGGACGCACATACACACACACACACACACACACAGTCACCCACACATACACACACATACACACACATACACACACACACACGCAGCGAGCTTGCGCGAAAGCGCGTCGTGTCAGCAGGCCACTGCGCCGATCGAACTCTCTCTCTCTCTCTCTCTTTCTCTCTCCGTGCACACTTGGCCAGCAAGAGCGAGTGGTTTGTCGAGTCTCGTGTGCAAACAGCCGAGATACAACCGCGAGGTAAACAACGTTCTATTCGATTGCCGCGCGCAAGCAAGCTACCTATACACACACACACACACACACATACACAGTGGCTAGCAGCGATCTCTCTTCTTTTCCTCACAAGGCCTCCCGCTGGCTCGTTGTGTGCATATACATATATGCACGCAAAGCATCTCCGTTCTTTGTCGCCTGCGAGTTTGCTCGCTCTCTCTCTCTCTCTTTCTCTCTCTCTTGGGCTTTTCGACCCCCGCGCGGGGGTAGAAGTGGGTCAGAGAGAAGGGGGATTGAAATCCGACGGCGGAAAATTAAAGAGTTCGTCGAAGCGAGCTACTGTGCTTTCTGGTCTCCGGGGAGGAGAGCGAGAGATGACGCGGTGAGAGGACTTTGCCAAGGATGGTTGGGTGTGTATGCTGGAACGAGAGGGGGTGGCGAGTTTCTGGGGGGGGGGGGGGGGGGCGGGGGGACTTATTCGATTTGCGTTTTCTCATTCGCGGGAAGCGTCTTTTTGTTTTGGTGCGGGTGCAAAGATGATCGGAGTGGCTTGCGGGAGGTTGTTGTGCCATAAGAAGTGGCTTCTGCTTATTGGGAGGACAGTCGTATCTTTAAATTGGACGGATTAGAAAGTTTTAGTGATCTAAACAGATATACAAAATTTTTACAAAATTCTACAAACAAAAAACAGATGATATATTAGCGTATATTCGTCATAGATTAGTTGCCAGCAAGGTAATACAAGAAAAAATTGACTAAAATAATGATAGTTATTAGTCACGTTTTGAGCCTATAACGATAAATTACAATATTATTATTATTGCGTAAAAATAATGTGAATAGTATATATTGTATTTTGGACGTTAGTTCGCCTGTACGTGATATTTTTCTAATAATTCTGAAGAAAGTTTGTTCTATACATTAATTCAGATAGACAAAATTTAAGTATTTATTGTGAAATTCTTGAATACCATGCAGTTACGTAAGAAGTATTTTTTAAATAAATGAATTTAACAAATATTCAGTTTTCTTTGCAATTTATTCGCTTCTCGAGAACATCACAAGTATATTGATAAAACACACCGAGTATTCAATTTCCACTGCTTACCATCTTTTTCCGCGTATCCTCTCAAACGCTATCGAAAACACAGACATTTCACCGCAGTTCTCCTGTTTACATCAAGAAAGGCTCGCCAGCTCTAAGGCAGCTCCAATCCACGTGCGTGTACAGGTGCTCATAATGAACGCTCCACTGACTTTTGGCACGTTTATACACGGAAAATATTTTCCCGAGGCAAACAACGCCAGCGGCTGCATCTGTCGGCTGCCGAGACAGCTGAGCTGAGCTTTCCGGCAAAGAGTTATGCTGAACTAATTCGCAAAGCTGCGTTCTGTAAAGCACGCGCGAGAGAGAAGATTTTCTGGAAGTCATGGTGTTATCGTTTTGCAGCGAGTATTTCGAGTGTTTGCTCGAGGAATAACTGCAGTTCGATGGACTTTGCGAATATTTTCGTTTTCGTTGCCGGTGAGATGCTGGATTAGATTAGCATTGGAAAGCTGATGCTTCGTGAAGAATGTGGTAACTAACTTTATCCGCAGATAATATATATAGAAGGCATTGCATACTAAATAGAAGACTGATTCGACGAGTTTGCAACTTTTCACGAAACGTCAGCTTTTTAATAAAGAAGTATTTTGCTTGTGGAGATCATTCGAGTCAATTGATTACTAAATCTTTTTTACCAATGAATACTAAATTAAATTTCTGTAGCTTCCAAGAATAACTACTTACAAGTTAAGTAAGTGTATATTTTAAAATGTAAAGATATTCAGGTTTGAAAATTTTAATTGCTATTTAATCGTATGCAAAAGAAAAGTATATATTATGAAAACTGGAATGTAATAGATGAACTTGAACATTGATAAACTATTTTTGTAGTTAGATTATTTTATTTTTACTACTAAACACTAAAGAAATATGTTGGTAAAATATGTTAAAGCTTAATTCAACAGTAAAATGGTAAGTATTAATGTATCTAAATGGCGGACTATACACGAGCTATACTACTTACAGTACGTATTTATTATCTAATATATTTAAGAATTTCATAGAAAATTATAATACTTAATATTTATTTATGAAATACTCTATTTACATAGTACCATACTATTAATATCATAGTATAAACAATATTATTTTTATTAAACACAAAACTGTAAGAAAATAAATAGCTATACTCAGAACTCAGGAAGAAAGTTTAATTAAGTAAAAAAAGCTTAACCATAAATGCACTATTCTCTAAAAACCCAATCCTCCTTACACATACGCGAAACAAAGCCAGACCGTATCCCTTTCCTCTCTAGTAATTAAAACGTTACACATTTTGTAAATTACCGACGCAGCATCCGCCCCACCAGCGCGCGTACATCACACTCGCGAGAAAAAAGTCTCGAGAGCCGCGCGCTACACAGACTCTATTTATATCCCCTGCACCTCGGCAAGAAAATCCTCTCTCGCGTACTGCACTGCACCTCTCCAGAGAAGAAACAGCACACACACACACACACGCGCGCACGGTTAGTGAAAATGTGCCTCCGCGCGCAAAAACACCCCAGAAGAGGCGAGAGCGGAAGAAATTCCGAGAAGCCACGAGGAGAATTGTCGCTGATGAGCGAGAGGACGCCGAAGGTGTATACGCGATGTTATCTGCGCACAGGGTCGAGGAGGAGGGGCAAGGAGTGTATAAGAGACGCGCGGATGAATGGGATCGCGTGATTAACTTGTGCTGCGATGTTGCTTCGTTAAGGCTGTAGTAGTATAGGCTAAGTAAGGTCTTAACCAAAAGTTAGTTTTGCACTTAAGGAGGGTCTTTTGCAAAATTAAAATTTGTATTATGGTAGGAAATTTATATTCGGAATAGTGGTATTAACATAAACTCTGCAAAATTTAAGAGTACGTTCACAACCAAATAAGAGCAAACAGCGCTCTTAAAAATCTACTTTTAACTATTATTTAATATTATTTCCTTCTACCTTTTTTAATAATTTTTATAGTTCTTTCCTAAATTACACCATTAAAAAATAAATCCGATCCATTAAACTTATAAGTTAAATCCATTAAATTTATATATATTATAAATTATCATTTATTATTTATTATCATTTATTTATTATCATTTATTTATTATCATTTATTTATTATCATTTATTATTTATTATCATTTATTTATTATCATTTTTTATTTATTATTATTTATTTATTATCATTTATCGTTTATTATTCATTAAACTTATATATATTGTAAATCACAAAGAAAGTGATTTATATAAGAAGTACAGGCAGGGTTAAGATAGCAAATTTACTGCCACTATTTCTGCAATAATTTACCAAATTACTGTAATAATTTCAAATAAAATTAATCCGATTTAACGGGAATTTTATATCATTAAAATACCTGTTACTAACGATATCATTTATTAAGCAGGAAGACGAATCTATCAAGAAAATTGTATATTATCGACTGTTTGATACAATAATGTTTAATCTTAAAAACTTGTGTGCATGTCAACAATATGTTATAATTTATGTAGGATTAACTTATCAAACAAGACTTAATTTATTTTATCGTTAAGTTGAAAATCTGAAAAGTAATAAAACTGCACGAGGCGCTCACAAAGTATCCAGAATATACGTGTCTCCGATGTGCGTAGACTGCTCGATTAGACGACAATAGTCGGCGACTAGCAATAGGTGAGCGGGCCAATACGCGCGACAGATATTGCGCGAAGTAGCTCGATCACGAATTCCTTGAACGGAATCTGTATTATCGACGGCGAAAAGGCACACGTGTCGAGGACGTAGCAAATGGTTAAATACAACGAAGCGAGCGTACGGGGCAAATTTGGCTGCTTGACGTTGCAGGAGCAAAGTCACTCATTGTAATTTTCTACACGGTTTCATTTCATTATTATGATAAATAGTTCTGTTTAATACTTTTCAAAAACTATAAAATTAATTTACAATCTTTCCAAATTTGCTAATTTCTTTGAACGCAAGGCTACTTTAACAATAGTAGCTACAATGCGATACTGCCAAACACCTTTCTTAAAATCGTTAATAATTAAGCGTGCAAAGTATTTTACATTTTTCTGCTTAGTGTAAGTTGATATACCTTGGCCTAAACAAAGTCCTAAGTCCAAGGTAAGCCAAAACCAAGTAGTTGTTAAATGTTAAATTGAATCAATAGTGAATAAGGTTTACCATTTTTGTGATTGAAAAGTATTCACAAATATTGGTTTATTGTGTACAATAACAAAAAAAACGATGAATCACTTTTACTATTAACTAAATTTAACATTAACATGGCTTATATTATTGTAGGATGAATTATCATTGATTTTGAGTGAACACCTAACTGACATAAATTTACGCGGAATTTAACACGGATTGTACATTGAAAATAACCTTAAGGAGAGACGTTGCTGCAATGTATATTGATGCACTCGCGCGATAAATGAATTTTTCCCTTTCGTTATTAATTAAGCTTGATGGCTTTATTAATGTAGTTACCGGGTTGACGCGCGTTGATTCCTTTGGGGTGGATGAATGTAGCGATGTGTACAGTAGATGTGCCTGCGATGTTTGCTGTAAAAGTATTCTCGTGTAAACTTTTTTCAATGAATCAGAGATAAGATTCGGACCTACTGAGATTCTCTCATTAATTAAGTGAGTGCAAATAGCATTGATACATTATGTGAGGAGCTTTTATTAAAATGTTTTATCGCGTAATGATGTTTTGATCAATGTAATACACAAAACTATTTTTGTTCCGAATATTAATGTTTAATAATGTTAAAGTTAATTTAACTCATAGATTAAAAGAATGCTTTTTACAAGATATTTTATGTAGCGTAAGTAAAAATTTAATGAAATATTGTATTACGTAATTACATTTTAAGATCAGCATGGTAACAAAAATTAATCCTGTTATGAATTTATGTAAATTAAATCTAATAAATTGAAAATAATATTGCAGTCTTTCGAGCTGAAAGGTCATAAAAGACACTTTTTATAAGATTTTTTTAAATGCTTTTGGACTTAAGACCGTACTTTTGCAGGATTAAAGTGGTGTTAAAGTAGGTAATTACTATATAAAACATTTAACTTTTTTACTGTGTGCGAAAAAATTCAAGAATGTAGGAAGTTTGTCATAAAAAAGTGAGTATATCTACAGGAGTGAACATGAAAGTATTAATTTTCAGATAAATCGCTGAAATATGAAGATGAAGAGGTACGTTTAGACGCAATTTTGATTGTATCGCATAACTCATTGCATATTAACTTAAAGATATTTTTTCTCGTTTAGTTATAGAATTGATTATTCATAGTGGTGAGATCAGATATAAGTAGAGTTATTTTGCATATTCTAGATTTCATGTTACAAATATGTAAATATTATAAATTTAGTTATAGGGTAAGAGAGTCAATTACTGAGCTTTTTGATATTTTTATTAACCAAGTTACACAATTACATAGTAACTCGATGCAAGCGTAATTTGCATTGAAAACTACTTATGCATTTAAAACTACTACTTTATCGAGTATTATATATTACTATTATATAATTTTATAAGTTTGTTAATTAATAAAAATACCTAGAAGCACAGTAATCGATCCACAGTACAGAATTCTGTCTTGCTTATCCTATATTATTTATTTGTTAATTATATTTTAGTTAAAATACATCATAAAATAAAATAATATAAAATAATTGAGTTGCAAGTCACAAATCTATAAAAAGATGTTATCTTCTACCTAAGCACAAATCAACATATAACATAATAAATTAATAAATTACCAACTAACAAAAACCCACCACGCTAACTTCCATCTTCCCAGAAACATCCACAATTCTCTCTCAGCAAAACTCGCTAATCACCTAAAAACCATTCTCCAAATTCTCCTCAATATCAATGCTCCAGCCATCCCCCAAAAAGAAAACCTCAATAAAACAACGAAGTATAAGAAACACAGAGCGGAAACGAAGGTCCAATCTTCCGCTCGCTACGGAGCAGAGACGAGGGACCGAGCGAGCGGTGAGCAGGTGTCGGTAGGGGAGGGGGGGGGGGGGGCACTGAGAGGCTGCATTTGGAGCTCTGCCACGCCGGGAGAGTACCCTCCTGCCTCGAGAGCTCTACTGCGATCAGTGATACCACACTGCAGCGCCGCCGCGCCGTCATCGTCGGCTTCGTACTTGTGCACCGAGAGAAGAAGAGAGAGAGCGAGAAGAAGAGGAAACAGGTGGAAAAGGTGGGAGTAGGAGGGGGGGGGGGAGAGTTAATATTGATAATCGCTCGGGCGACGAAAGCTGCCGCGGTGTGGGAGGAGGGTGGCGGGGTGGGGTATAAATTGAAGGCTCGAGGGCACTGATGTCTGAGCGTTGGATATTTTTTAATTAACGATGAGTTTTCGAGGATATTTGCTCTTTGAGTGGCTTCTGGTTTGCGATAATAATGAATAATTGTTGACAGTCCGCGTTTACCTGATATATTCATATATTGTTGTTTATATTTTCAATGGAAATATATGATCATGTATGAAACATGCATGAAAATGTATAGAATTTTGATTTCTCGTATAGTCTTCTTTTGGGGATGCGATATGATTATATGTGATTATTTGTGATTATATATATATAATCAGAAATAATCACATGTAATCATATATATATATATATACCCTGGTAGAAAATTATCTAGTTTTATCGAGGCCCTCGATTATTCCCATGGCAAACTAGATAGATCTACATAGTTCTAGATTAATTTTCCACCAGGGTATAATCACAAATATTCACATACAAACTTATCGCATCCCCAAAACAAGACTATATGACAAATTAAAATTCCATTTTTTTGTAAAACCCATAGTTTTACAACATTTTTAAACCAATTTTCGAAGTGAATTAAAGACTTTTATTTTCGCACGACCAAGTTTATGTATACTGTTGTCTTGTTCTAGTGGTTCGATATACAAACATATATGATCATGAATATGTGATCATTATATTTATTCATATATAAGCATTCATAATAGCATACGCTCATAGAAGATTATATACGATCACATAGAATAAGATAAGCTCATATCGCACCTCCAGAACAATTACAAATCAAAATTTTTAAGTAAACTAACGTAACTTATTTATTATCGAGCGAATTAAGCACTCGGTTTAACCTTACTGCTCAACCCATATCAGAGTTTTTAGTATGCCGATTTTTTACAGTACAGTAAGAGACTCAGTTCCTTATCAGGATGCGGGTTCTGACTATTTTCTTAAATTAAATGTTACCTTCATCTTGTTGCAAAAGCATTTTAAATACTTCAGAAATAATTAATATTTAGAATTGTGTGCATGTTGTTTAATACAGTATCGATTTATTAAATCCTATTGTTACTTACTATAAACAAAGTAGCCCAGTAATATTCGAAAATTTCGTGTGTCATAAACGATTGTAGTCACTTACTAGAGAAGTACTAAGTTAGAATATTTCTATAGATTTTGCTTAATGAGTTAAATACTTTTAACTAAGAGTATTCAAAGAATTTCTTGACGTTGTTCGCACATTCTACGCCTCTACCGAAGTTTACAGTATATCACATACCAAGTGTGTGCCTTTTGTATATAACTACTTATCCTTTCTCATCTTATAATTTTCTTCATTTTATTGATATACAGCTTTGGAAAATATAATTATGATGCTATTTATTAATGTGTATTAACGACATATAATTGTCTATAAAATATTAAAAGAACAGGATCATTTTGAATGTATATTATTTATTATTTGACTCATTAAGCAAAATGCATTAAGCAGTCTTGCTTTAAAATTCTTTGGATTTTATATAATTAATGACACTAAAGTATCAAGTTTAGTATGGCGTTTTGTATAAAGTTCAGTACGAAGTTTTTCTGTACTAAAATAGCTACGGCGTGCCAGTGTTGTTACATTTTATTGCCGAAACTTACCCTAGTCCTCGCCGACTTAGGAAAACTTTAAGTAATAAAACACTTTAGTTGCACTACTAAAATTCATCTCAGTGAAGTCCTCTTACACTAAAACCTGCTTTCTTATGACTACTTTTAAGGTCTACCATTAACTCTTAATCGTAAAAATTGTAACGTATATCCACCTTTAATCAATAAACATTCTTTTAGTTCATTTTATACATTCATACGCAAAAAAATTATTTTCTTATACTCCTACTTCAATGATACTTCTGTTAATAAAAAAAGTTTATGTAAATTACAATAAATGACATAAAGAATAAAAATAATAAACATTATAATATAATTATTAATAGAAGTCCTTCAATAATTTATATTAAAACCTATAGTTTGTCATGTATCATAAAATATATTGTTAAATAGTTAAAATCATACATGTTTGATTTTCATGAATATAAAGTAAATTATAATGCCTTAAGTATCAACGTATACTTTAAATGTTTAAAAAGGTTCTAGCAATACAAAGTTTTTCAAACAAAATTGATTTATTTTCTGAAAAAAAGTTACAACATGACCGAAGAGTTTATTAATTTAGTGTATTTATTTTCGAATATAATTAAGGCTCTAGACCTGATAAAAAGATACAAGATATTCGAAACATCGTCGTGTTACAAAATTATATTTTTTTATCAATACAGCTAATTTACTAATTTCCGAAGTTTACACAAAACAATGTACTTCAGCCACCATTGAATCTGCGTCCTCCCAATCATCTAAACAGGCTCGCCATCTCTTACAATTGTGCACTCTCCAGCTTAATCCAAATGCAAGGCGCACACTCACCCTGTCACACACACGTACACACACAGAAACGCACAACAATCGCACCTTCTATGCTCAAGCAGGCGCTCTCGATCGTTACATCCCATTTTCAAAATTGCATAAATGCGGGCGGTGCAACTACGACTCCCCAGTGGCACTTCCTGCTTCCCCCCCGCCCCCCATCCTTTTGATCCCGCAGACCTCGGAGTTCTGCCGCGGCATCGCACATCGCCTCGGTAACGGCGCGCGGCGCATAATTGCACGCATCCGCGTCGCGGCGGGCGTTACACTGCGCACATCGGGACGCCGCCGCACGCTTATGCACTTAAGCGCGAGGGCGAGCCCGTCTATGCCGTGGTGGGTGCATTTGCGCCGTGTACGGCTAAGTGCACGTGCACTCGTACCGCTCGTGCCGTTTTACTGCCTGGGTGTGAGTGTGTCTCTCTGTGTGTAGGTGTGTGTCTGTACGTGTTGGTGTGTATAAGTGTATATGCGTGAGCAGGTGTGTACGTTATCTTTTCTCAGCATGTCTAGACTCCGTCAATGCGAGGATGTTACGAAAGACAATCGGAAAGAAATTAGAGAATGGGAAAGAAAAGTTGACTTTCAATGGACATTTAGAGGACTGCTTTTTTATCAGAGCTAGTGATTTACTTAATAACTTTGTAAATATTCGAATCGCAATTTTTTTAGTATATTAAGGTATAATCTATGAACTAAATGGAATACAAAAGGTAAAATTTACACATTTTCATTATTATGCAATGATACCCTGGTAGAAAATTAATCTAGAACTATGTAGATCTATCTAGTTTGCCAAGGAAATAATCGACGGCCTCGATAAAACTAGATAATTTTCTACCAGGGTAATTACATGATATATTGAGAGTATAACAGATAATGTAAATAGCATAGAATGAAATTAGGATCCATAGCCGTAGGATAATCAAACCGCTGTACAAGCTGAATTGACCCATCTTATCAGTCCGAAAGACACACACGACCCATAAATGTTCGCAATCAAATATCTCTGATGATAAGGGAATTTTAGGTCTAGCTAGGCGAGCATCTTTATTAAAAAGATGATATTTTTATATAATTAGTTTTTAATATAGCAACCACTTCCAGATAACAGACAACTTTTAACAGATTAAAATGCAGAAAGAGATATTAAACCTATAATATTCCTTATCTTAGTACCCTTATGGCCGACGAGAGTAATTTCGCGGGGAATGGAATTTAAGTCGGAGACGGTGCGGAATTCAATTTTATAATTTTCTGTGTGAGCTTGATGTGCAGATGGAGGATCGTGCTTTGTGTTTGTTCGTTGAATGAGAATAGAATCGTGGCTATTAAAAAAATCACCCTCTAAGGGTTAATTCATATTCAAAATGTAAAATTTATCTTTAAAATAGTACCAAAATATAGGACAAATATCCAGTCTCTTATATATAATTATATACAATTTATACTTCATGAACTTATGAGGTACAATATTTACACAAAACTAACGAAAATTTATATTATATTTGACTTTCCTAAATGTATATTAATATTTAGTCACGTTCATTACTTAAACTAGAAAATAATGATCTCTAAAATGTCACTTTGATCTACATAATACAATATGAAACTCATTTTTCTAATAGCCACGATTCAGTTCACACTCCACCGGCAAACACAAACCACGATCCTCCATCTCCGTGTCAAGCTCACACGGAAAATTACAAAATTGAATCCCGCACTGTCTCCGACTGAAATTCCATTCCCCGCGAAATTACTCTCGTCGAGCGGCATCCCTCGCGAATCCCTTAACGCATTCTCGCGAAATAAAATTATTCCGCGAATGCGGCAGCCGCAACCGCGCGAGACGTATGCACACAGCGAAAGAAAGCACGAGGCAAGCAAGGTGAACAACACGACGCGCCGCGGGAGAAACCGCGCCAGACCGCGCGAGAAGAGCACGGAGTGCGGAAGAAAAAAAGGGGCGCGCACGCAGGCTCTGTATATGTGTGTGGGTTTGTGTGGCAAGACGCAAGCAAGAGAGAGAGAGAGAGAGAGAATGAGGAAAGTCGAGCGAAATTAATACGAGAGTGAAGTGCAGCAGCAGCGGCAGAGTCAGTCCCGCTGCACCGCGAAGGAAAATTAACGGAATTTCGAGTTCGCTTGCGCGCGAGCGAGTGCGCGAGGCCTGTCGAGTGGAGTTTCGAAAGCACTGTTTGCTGATAGAGTATTATAGTGCAGTTAAAATTAATGCGGAATTACAAGTGAGAGGGATGGAGGCAGGGAGGGAGAGAGAGAGAGATAGAGAGAGGGGAAGACCTTTGTGCATAGATTTTGTGTATAATTAGATGGCTGCTTTTTGCTTGTGCTGTAGCTCCAGTTCCTGGCGTATTTTTTTATGTGTTTTTTTTTCCACGAGGTTGTTAAGGCGAGTTTGTTTGCGAATGTTTTTGTTTTGATATAAGGGAGGATTGTTTAATGTATGAACCATCGCGAGGGTTTGAATTTCAGTATTCTGAAATGAAACGTTTTTTTTTTTTAACGTCGCCATGTTTATGCTCCCATGTGGTGCTAATCGACGACGGGGGTCTGCGGTGTGTTTGTAAACAAAGCACATGTAATTTTTACAGAGGTGCTTGTATCAATCGGCAGAGACTAGGATTCCAACCCGGGTCACCGGCGTGGGAATCCGACACTCTACCGACTGAGCCGCCGCAGGCCCCTTAAATGTAACGTTATAAAACTAGTTATAGATTGTTTTTTCTTTTTTTAAAATATATAGATTATCGATTGAATGCTATGTATTTTAAAATTATCTTTCTTAAATAGTTTGGCATACAATTATCATAAATATTATTCAAATTAATCATAATAAAAATTCACGATAATTAAATTCTAATATCTTTTTATAAACTCTCGTTCGTGAAAAGGTAAAAATCTTCAACTCAGCGACAGTTCTTACTCGTAAAACAATTACTACTCTGAAAATGGGAAGCATATTCCGATCAACATCGGGTAAAACCGAAAAAATATCCATATTTCAAAAAACCGCCCGCTCATCCGAATCGTAAATGTTAATTGCTTCATCAATCCAATAGCGATCGGTTCGCAGCAGGCGTAGCCTCGTTGTGCTATTTTCGGAAAAAGCCTATACCAGCCGTTCACTACATCGATCCGATAACTTTGGGCATAGCCCAACAGCAGCAGCAGCAGCAGTAGCCCAGTGTCGCGACTCTCTATCTCGCGAAATACGGAAGTTTCGAAATAGCATGAACGCCGATAACGAACAGAAGATTATTCACCTGACTCGAGAGCTTGCTTGGACAAATAAGAAACGAGAGATGCATGGATGGTTTACCTCTAGATAAAATTTGAGTATGGTGTGTTTGAAATTCTATATTGGTTATAGTTATACATAAATAACGTTTGCTGAATGTATTTTGATGACATTAGTATGGCTATCAGTAACTACTTTAATATTGATTTAATGCACGAAAACAGAATTACTTAAACATTTGCAATAGTGCGAAAATATATTTAAGATAACATCATAGAAATATGTTTTGAGTCTCTCGAAAATAGAATACAGTCCTTTTATATAAGGCGGGTATGGATTTATGCATGTGTGTGCGTGTGTGTGCTTCTCAACATATCTAAATAATATGAAAAATGTGCAGTATCATGTAAATAAAATCATTAAAGAAACTATTTATGTATTTTAATCTTCATTAAAATAATTATCATTTTCATGCAGCAAAAAGATTACAAATACAAATATCATGTCCCGAACATATCGAAAATAAAATATTTTGATAAAAAAGATTACAATATCAAAATTCCGTCGTTTATACGTTCAAAAGCTCACCAACACACACACTAGCCCGATTACCCGACGATTACCAACCAATCCGAATTCCCTCTCGCATCAGTCCAATCGCGCGTTGCAGCCGCTAAGCTCACATCCCAGTGAGAAACCCCGAGTCCGGTCAGACCGTGACTCGTCAGTCGCGTGCGTCTCGCCGCTCGGGCCGAGATTACGTACACACACACATATGCACACACGCACACACATAAACACATACACCGACACACCCATTTCCCACGAAAGTTTCTTTCATCCAGCCTCGTCGTCGCCGGTGCCGTATACACGGCACAAAATCAGATAGGGCAAGCTCTCTCTCTCTCTCTCTCTCTCCGCTTGGAGTCTGGCTGCGCGAATTTCCACCGAGGGATGAAAATGGACGGGGAGGAGAAAAGACGCTCTCGCTCGGTGGCGCGCGGGCGCGAGAAGGGGGAGCGACGACGACGCGCATACACGCTGCGCGAGAAAGTAGGTCGATGTCCGTCAAAGGCCGCCCGGAGCTCGCAGTTTCTTTCATTCGAATGCCGTTTTTCCAGAGCGCGTCGCGAGGCCCGACCCTCCGCAGAAGCCATCAAACTGTGTGTAAGGCAGAGAGAGAGAGAGAGAGAGAGGGAGCGAGAGATGTTGCGGGGAGGGAGATTCGTTACGAAGTTGTGAAAGGTCGATGAGATTTTCACGGCGCGCGGACTTGACAGTCGACTCGACGCGCTTGCTCGCTCGCTCTCTTGTGCTTCCAGGCCTTTATTCGGTGCGAGAGGTTTTTTGACGCTGACGCGCCGCGCGAGTCGACTCGGGCTGCGAATTTGTAATTTTATGGAATTTGAAAAGTCGTTTAGTTTGGGTGCTGCTGACTGGCTGTTCGCGGATCAATTAGCTTCTCTGTTTTTTGGGTAGGATGATTTGACGTGGTAGTTTTGTAATTTATGGATTAGTGTGAATGCTCAGTAATTATAGAGATCTTGTTTTTATGAAATTGTAAAGGAAGATGCCCACCGATGTGCATTATGTATAGAGGGACGCAGGGTTATGTACAAAAATAGCTCCGTTGTATAAAGCTTATTATAATATATAAAAAAATAAGATAAAATTATCCGGGAAACTTAAGGTAAACTTAACTAAAAAAATGAGAATCAACTTCAATAAAATAAGTGAAGAAATAAAAATTCAGACATTCAGTAGTACAATTTTAAGAAAATTCACTTTTCTTATGTTTTTTATTTTAATTAGCAGAAAATTATCGGTTTAATGCTTAAGATTTCATGGGTTCATGCTCATATCGGATTTATAGGTTTCCTGTTATCGTTTTACCTGGAGTCGTACGGGCATACAGGGGCATTCTCCCGTCAAATATAGTTATTATAGACTTTCGTTTTTTCATCAATTCTAGATTATTTTTGTAAACTGCTTGTATAATTGATATTTCATTGAATATTATAATTTTTCAAATTACTAAAGCACAAAATATTATTCAATAATAAAGAATGTTCAATTTCTTAATTACTCAGCAAATATTGTTGCCAAAGGCAATATTTTAATTTTAGTATAGTAATAACGCTCTATAATGTTTGAATTATATATATTTCTTATTTGTCTAGCTTCGATACTCAGATTCTGATTGAACATTTATAGAACCTAACGAACTTTGCCATTTTAGTTTAGATTACTATCATTTAGGCCATTTGACTAAAAACCAATTGTAATTATACTTATGCAAACGTAGAGCTGATTATGCTGATGCTCCTACTCAACTAATTAAACAGCAAACCACTTTAACACTTTACACTTTATTTAAAAGTATGGTTAAAATACAAATAGCTTTCCTTTAACTAATCTGACCTTCCTCCATGTGAAATTCTACAAATTTTGTTTGTGAGCGAATAAACAAATTTATGCAACTATTTTTAAAATAGAGCATAAAATCTAACTTCATCGGGATAAAACCAATTCTCTAATTGAAATAGTTGAATTTACCTTCTATGTAAATTTGATTTGTAATTAAGAGTGCATAAAAACTTCATCATATTTTTAAGGAAATAAAAAATTACTCGAATATTAAATGAAATTTTCCCGAACATATCATGAGAAAGCAAAACGACAAAAATAATCTCATCGCAGAGTAAAAAGCTGCATGTAAGTACCGCAAAGTTAAAGGAACTTTTCGGCTCTATCTGGCACGTGCATTAATCACCTTTGCCACACCGCCTAATCGCGAGATTGACTTTGGCCGATCGTTAACACTGCTCGCGATTGACCTACTTCGCGCACCTTCGCTCTCTCTCTCCCCCCTCTCTCTCTCTGCCCCTTCGTCATTCGTGCGAGATTAATTCCTACGGGACTAAATTAATAATGCGGGAGCTATAATTTTAGAGTTGCTCATAACCTCAAAAAGAACAACCCCACGAGGGTTCGCAGCTTTCGAATGACTGCGTATGTGCGCGTTCGGTATGACGTCAAATATTGGTGGTCTACAATATGAAGTGAAAAATACTGTAAAAATAACTGTATTTTTCGTGGAATCAGATCATAATTATTTGGTTATAAAATACATATTTGCGTAATGATGATACATTGTTTCAATAGTTATTAATATTTTTTAAGCATAGTTATAACATAGTTTCTCAAATATCTGGGTAAATATGATTCATGTATGAATATACATATATACATATTTATATACATGTGAGAGATTCTACAGAACTTTTTACTTCTATGAAACTGCACAACTGCACAATTAACAAATTATTTCTTATAAAGTAAATATTAAAGAACGCCATACACTAATTTGTATTGCTTCAGCAACAATCCTTACTGAATAAAAAATCTAAGATATATGATTTTTCAACGATTTGCATTGGGATCTAGTCAAAATTGTATTCCTTTCAACATTTATAAAGAAAATAATGTCTTTATAAAATGACGCAATTTTTTATAGAATCTTAAAAAGCATATAATACTAAACATAAAGAAAACCAAATTTCCAAGTAAAGTAATTTTTTTACGTTTTATTATTTTAAAGAAAAAAGTTTTGTCCTTTTTGAAAATTTCTTGTAGAAATTTATACGCTTTTGAAAAAATGAATCGAAATCTGTTTGGTTTATAAGTGTGCCACTTCTAGTAAAAATGTTCCCAGAAAATATTATCTCCAGAAAATGTTATCCACTGCGCCTCTCATTTTAATAATCGCTATATTCGATTGACACTCTTTAAATCTGTATACAAAGTACATACAGCTCATTGCTCTTTTTCAATTTTTACTTCAGAATTTAAACATTATTATTTTATAACTTTTTGCAGCAGCAATATATGCAATAATCAGATTTATTGATTAAGTATTCAAAAAATGAGGGGTGCTGATGCCTCTGAAAACTGTGTTAGTACAGGAATACAATTAATGCTTTCTTCTTAAAGCAGAAGTCGAAAGTTCCGAAGAATCTTTCTTATATATATATATATATATATATATATATATATATATATATATAGGCTTAATTAATTTCAAATTAAAAATTTTATTGTTGCTAATTTTTTTTTTTAATTTATATTCATATACGCGCACGACGAGTTCTTTCAATATTTTTGACGCACTCATATTTTTACTTTGCATATTTTTGTGGGTGCCAGCCTCTCATTGATTGGAATCACGCTGGATCTCCGTCAGTGATTAGTCCAGAACAATCAGTTGTAAATGTGTCACCAACAAAATGGAGTCAAATTTCTCTTTTTCTATAAAGAAACTTGCCTATTTTTTCAGTTTGGATTTGAATATAGCGTTACTTTCACAAAATATCTTTATATTATGCGATGTTTATCAATACTCTGTTTTTCTAGGTTGTGAATACAATAATGCAACGTCATTCGAGGTTCACAAACAGCTTTTTTTATATAAATATAGAAAAAATACATGCCTCTACAAAGGCACGTCAGCGGAAAAGCATTCTTTGATTTCTCCTCCCTCTTTTTACAGTCATGCTTCATTAGTCATAACAATTTGCCATCTGATGGACCAAAATATTTTTTATAGTCACGTAAAGGAAAAAGAACGTTTCGCCTCTGAAAGATTTATTTATTAGTCGAGTGCAAAAAGATTTATTTTGCGCAGTAATCGTTCTTTGTACGCTATGTGAATTCTATCAAGTGCACAATTAATTATTCACGCGAATAGAACTAAGCCGCAATCGCCGGCACGAATAACCCTTCAAACATTGAATTTCGTTCTAGGCGAGATACTTAAATCATAATTACAGAGGATTATTGTACGTACGAGGAAAAAATTTTAGAGCAAAAAATTTGAGGAGAAAAAGCAGCATTTATGTAACCTATTTAACGATAAGATAACGTTTCTGGCGATGAAATATTATTCGTATTATGGCGTACACGCAATGTAAGTTGTTGATTTGTATTTTTAATGACTACTGGCATGACCCTCATAATTCAATATTACTGATGTTTAAGCACGCGAACTAAATACACGTTTAGTGTTCTCAAATTAACACTGTAATAACTTGTCATTTCATAATTCATGCTGACGAAATCCTAATGTAATGTTAATGGTTGATAAATAATCAAAATATATTGTTAGAATATTTTCAATGTTGAGGTGTTATTGAGGTGAAATTAAGTAAATAATAGCTTTAAAAATAAATAACAAGATATTTGAAGGTACTTTTATATGTTTATCATATTTATTCGAGTACTACCATTATTTTAATAATAATAATAATAATAATAATATTTATAATCAATAAAATTATTTTTTGTTTATAACATGATATACAATATCTGAATTCTAAAGAAATGTACCAAACAATTTTGAAACTTGAAGAGTATTATACCAGATTATCGTGAACTATTTTTAAATATACGCGTTATTGGAATAATCAACCTTCGAAAAGTTCAATAAAAAAGTTGTTTATCAATATAAACGCCACTAGATTCATTAAAATAATATAATACTGATTTAAATAGAATGTCAAATAAAATTCTAAGTAAAGCCAAATAATTTCAATTTAGTTAATTTAGTTAAATAGCGGTATACTGGGAATACTCCGACATAAATAAATCGCCTTGTTAATAATAAAATCATTGCTTGTTTAATTTTATAAAAAGTTTTTGAAAAAGATAAGTTTTTATAACTTCACAACTTTTTCGAAAATTAGCATGGTAGGTACGTAAGTTGTATAAAAAATAAAGCTAAATGCTAATTATTTAATTATATTGCATGATGGAAAGTCATGTTCTTGAAGATAAAAATAGAATACCACTACTCATAAAAATACGAAACACATTTTGTAAATTGTAAGCTTGTTATTACTTTCGTTATGTTGAATTGTTTCCATTTAATAAGCATTTTAAAAACATACATGTATGTAAAAAAAAAAACTTTGTTTTATGTTTATTATTGTAATACAATCTGTTTGAATTAATTTTCTTATTCACTTTTATTTTCAACAGAAAAAAGTATAAAAATGGAAAAAGTATTTCGCATAATTAATTATTGCCGTTTTAAAGAAGGTCTTTATCTACAATTCTAAAATGTATGTATAATTTTTCTCTTCATTCTCCAAAACTTCAATATATATTAAAAATTCATTGTTAATTATAAATATTAATTATATAAATTTATTTGAATTACTTAACATATAAATTTTATATATATATATATATATATATATATATATATATATATATATATATATATATATATATATATATATATATATATATATATATATATATATATATATATATATATATATATATATATATATATATATATATATATATATATATATATATATGTATGTATATATAAAGAAGATTTATCACTAAATTTTCATCCATTTTAGCCAATAGTAATTATTTTTAATTCTATTCTAAATATATAAATGACTAAAACTTTACAAAAAGTTTAACTTTACAAAGAACTTTTTTCAGAATATCACAACAATTCTTTAACTAACATTTAAGGTATATATTAGGTAGATATATCAATATCTTATACGCAGGGTACATTTCATATCCAATGATAGGGTTTCTTTAACATCTTTTATACCCTGACAGAAACGTTGACGAGTTCTTCGCGAACAAAATGGCTAAAATCATCACAGTTTCTAGCAAGTTCATTAAAAAGTGGTTTAAATATATTATTTGTTACCAGAACTAAAATATTTATATTTAATGAAACTTTTTCGTAATGCATATTATAAAAAAATAAAAAGTTATCAATCACGTTAAGATTATTTGATAGATTTATTTATTCATACCGCATAATATATCTATAGTTTAAAATCTTGTATATATCAATGTAATATATAATTATATAATAAATATCATAATAATAATAATAATAATAATTTTTGTATAACAATTGATTTTTATTACAAAGCATGTATAACAACAAATCGAGTAATTAATATATATATAAATATTTTCTCTAGATAGTGGAAGCTAACTTTACCATTCGGACCGGTTAATTTTTAACATTGGTAACAAGATTGATTAAACAGGATCATTGGTCTTCAAATTCATTTTAAATAGAATAAACATTATCTTTTACATGATAAAATAACTATATTCAACAGTATTTTACCCAAACCCTTCGATGCTCAGACTTGCCTTATATAACCATGTTATAATAAAATAAATTACAACTTTCAAAAACCATGAGAGAAACCAATCTCCTATTTCAGAAAATTCTTTAGAAGGTTGATTTTCAATAACATCAATATACGAAAGTTGTTGACTATTAGTCTATCATCTGAGTTTTTGTAGTAAACTAATTTTATACAAACTGTTTAATTTGTGAAAATCAAATTTCGTTTCATAAATTTTGAATTATAGTAAGAAGATTACGTTTACAAAAAATTAATTAAAGTTAACATTGCGTGCATTACAATCTTTTTTGCTTATCATCTGTGTATTGTTATTTTATTCAGTCTGCACAGTTCTAAAGTACAACCTGTTATTCTTTTAAATACTCAATAAAAATTAAACTCTATGTCTCTTCACAAAATTGGTATAGTTAGCGATTATTGTATGATTATTAATTACAAAACCAGTTATAAGCAAATAAAAATATAACCTTGTGATAGAAAGAATCCTATATAATTTAATAATTTTTAAGATTCTTCTTAAGATATAAATTTTGATTTCAATTTGAAAAAAAAAATATTATTCACTTCTATGTAGATAGCTGAGTAAAACATGTTTTCCTGCATATTCAACTATAGAAACATATTTCTAGCAATATGGAACTAATGGACTTTCATTATGAACAGAAAAAGTCAAGCCTCAAAATGTTATGTAATACTAAGGATATCTCAAACACTTCTTTACATTCTTATAGTTCCCAAAAGCCACCAAAAACAAGCACAACCATGAAAAAAACCTTCCTCTCCTATCGCCCACTCAATACCCAACCTCGAGACCAATCTCCATCTACAACCCACTCCCTTCACCCTGTCGTTCAACGACATCCAATCCAAAAAGCACCCCCAGCAAAACAGGAAAACAAAAACAAGACCAAATCCAACTTACGCGGCGTGTGCGAAGGGCATGCGATGCGTGGCGGGCATAAGTACGGCTGTGGCCGCGAGCAGGGCCACGGCGCTCCAGGACACGGCGCCCGGCGAGGCGGTCGACCTCATCTCGCCGGCTGGCGGCAGCGGGGCTGTCCGCGGGAGGCGAGGACCACCCTCTCTTCTCGCTGCTCTCTCCCTCGACGACCTTCGCGCTGCACGGCTCCGCGTGCGCTTGGACGACGCGTCTCCTTCTCCCCTCGGCACCCCACCCCGCGCACGAAATAACAACAATAATAATAAGAATGAAAATTGCACACTTTTTTTACTCGTTTCTTTTTGCACGGCAAAAACAATGACGCGTAGTCGACCCCTCGCGTTCGTTCACCTCGCGCACTTCTGCATACGCGCTGTATCAGTATTATCGGGGATTCGTTGCGCGGACGACGTTCGCACTTGTTATATGCAGACGTACGTAGGTACGTATTGGTATGTGTGGGGGGGGGGGGGGGGTATGCGTGTGTGTATACACACGGAGTCTGGGCGTGGATTCGCGCCTCGCGTATTCCGCACGACACCCTCTACATGTACACGCAGCGAACGGCGGAACACAACAACGAACTCGCGAGGACTCCTCTCGTCCTTGCTTCTTCGTTTGCTTCTTATTTTGCGTCGCCGGTGTATCAGAATCCGCCGGTGCTCTCGCTCCCTCTTTCTCTCTCTTTTTCAACACTGGCACACTCGCGGAGAGAAACACGAAAGAAAGGCGAGCTTGGCGCCGGCTCGGAGGTCGACGTTTTTCGGTTTGGCAGTGCCTCTCTCCCTTTCTCACTCTCGCCTTCTTCTACGTTTTCTTCTTCTTCTTCTTCTTCTTCTTCTTCTGCTGCCGCCGCTACTCGTGTTTCCACTGCTTCCGGCCTCCTCCTACTCTGTCTCTCTCGCTCTCGGCTCTCTCGGCTCGCACGTACGCGGGGAAGAGGACCAAGAAGCGTCTCCTGCGGGGACAGTCACCAGAGGAAAGTGGAATTCTCGCGGATGCTTTATGATTGTATGATATTCGACACAGACAGATGTACAGACAGACGGACAGATGGGTGCAGGTGTGTGAAGAGAGATATAAATAGATAGATAGACGTACACTCGGTGGTAGAAAGAGAAATGGATGGAGAGAAGGTTAAAGAAGAGTGATACAGAGAGAGGAAATGAGATTACAGAGGGCGCAATGAGATAAAGTGAGATGGAACTACCGTGCCGGGATTCGGACGTGGAAAAGGGTGTAAAAAGCGTAACTCAGGAAAATGAATTATTTGAAGAAGTGGAAAATTGACGATAGGTACACTGGGAACAGGTGATTACACACTTACAGAAAAGGAAGGAAACTATAAATAATACAAATAAAGATGCACACATCGACAAGTGAGTAAAGTAAGAGAAAATCAAGGCAGCACGACAGCCAGACACACAGTTAAAAAGATAGAGACAGAGAGCACGAGAAACACAGAGAGAAGAATTCGAAGAGGGACCTGGAAGGCTCGTCGCTCTTCGTCGTCGTAGACTGTCTTTCTCTCCCTCTCTCTTCCTCTCTCACTCTCGTAACCTCCTCCTCCAGCTCTCCTATTATCCTCTCGTCTCGTCTCTACTCTCGCGCACTGCTGCAGCTTCACTCTCCTACGAGGCGACACAAATTTCCTGCTGCTGCTGCTGCTGCTGTTTATGTTCCACTGGCCGTGGAAGAAGACTGATCGCCGTCGTGCTGATGATCGGCGCGATATCGGACGATGAGCAGCTCCAGCGGCTTGTCTCGGCGGGCGCGCCGACGAGGACTCTGTCGCCGGGCGACGAGGAGTAGCTACGCAGTAACGGCATGCTCGCTGCTTCTTCTCTTCTCCTAGCACCACTCTCAGCACTACTGTTACCGCTGCTGCTGGTGCTTATCGAGAAGGAGGAGAACGTCGAGGAGGCACAACGAGGAGGAGCGCCAGCGATGGCGAGGGTAGCAGCAGTAGTCGCGTCGTCGGTGGCAGCGTTGTTGCAGGCGTCCGCCGCCTCACTGGACATCTCACCCTCGCGGGACGCTCGCAGCCGCGCAAATCCGCGCTCGGGAGTGGCGGTAGCGGCGCTGCTGCTCCTGCTCTCCGCTGCTGCCGCTGGTTAGCTCGAGAGCTAGGAGAGGGCTGCGAGCGACCCCCGGAACTACGGCGCGGCCCGCGCACGCGCCGCCACCCCTACCCCACCCCGGCCGCCGATCGACGACGTAGTCGCGCGACGACGACTGTATGCGAGTTTTCCTGCCGCGCACCCTCCGTCGCTGTGTGTGGGTGTGGAGGTGTACGTGTGTGTGGCGACTGCCTCGGAAGCTGCTACTGCTACTGCTGCTAGTCGCTCTGTCTCTGCCGTTAACTCTGTGTGTTTGTGTTTGCATGGCTATGTGCGCGTGTGTGTGTGTGGGTATGTATGTGGATTATGCTTGGTCTCCACGTGCAGTTTCACATCACGCCTGGCTTTAACTTTTTTCGTCGAATGTCGTTTATCATATTTGCGGAAGCAGAACTCAATTGCTATTAACAAAATATAGTAGATATAAATAAGACTGAGCGGCTAGATGTTTTTATTGATTTTCTACTGATCCTTTTTGTGTTAATAGAAAAATTATAAAAGCCTAACTAAATCGGACAGTATTGACCAAATAATTTTGTCGAAGAACTTTGTCAATGTTAATGTAAACATATGCTCTCTGCAAATTTTCAGAAAGATTATTGCAGAATTACTCCAGTTATCGTTGTACATCGAAAATTGATTTTTACAATAGGATTTGTTGTGCATTACAAAAGTGTAACGATAGCTGTAATCCACAAAAATTTCACGAAAAGATAAATGAATTAAACTCCTTCAACTGAATCAGTAATATTACCTCTATTGTATAAAAGTACAGAAGACTAAAAAAATATCGAAAAATCACTATAAATCTAACAAAAATCTATAAACACACACACACAAATATATACAAGCGCACGCACACGCACATGCATATCCATACACTTACATACACACTCGCTTGCATACTCATCCACACTTCCAAATATACATACAATCTTTGGCTTGTGTTATATTGACATGCACAGGCTCTCACACATACACAGGCTCATACGCACATACAAATCTCAACAAATATTTTCTAAAAATGAAATAATTGTACACAGCTTTTATTAACTATCTAAAGCTTCCAAAAGGGGATCTCGGAGTCAAATACAGATTCCTACATCCTATTTTACGTTATTTCAATTCAACTTTTTGTTTTCATTAATGATCTCGGTCATCCGGTGTTCGTAATACCTTAAGGAACACCGGATGACAGAGATAATTAACACAAACGCGAAATTGAACATGATTAATAGAAAATACGAGAATGTCGGTAAGTGCGCAACAGCATACTGCCATAGAAATCCCCTTAAGACAGCAAAATGAAGAAAAATACACGCAGCCCTATAAGTGTCTGTTATTCAACATCGAAACCCAAAGCGCCCACTCTCTCAAATCCCACGTTGGAGACGATGCATTACAGCGCTGTGCGCGGCGCACTGGGCTACAGAAGCTATACAGAGCCTGCGATATCGCGGCTACGTATATAGGCGCGGGAAGCAGAGAGGGGGGATACAGCGCGGCGGCGGCGGCGCGCCGATGCCCGACTCGCACTACTGACCCGGAGGCTGCCACTGTCGCTGCTGCGGAGCAGCGCCGCTACAGCCTAGTATAGCTACTACTGCTCTCTCACGCACTCTCTCTCTCCCTCGCGCTCATCGTGCGTATATAGCTTATATACACGCTCGCTCGCTGCCTATTTCCGTTGGGTAGCGGCGCGGTAGCTCTTTTCTTGGGGGATGAAGTGTTTACGGGCGTGTGTAGGTGGGAGGGGTGGGGGAGGGTGGACGAGGGGAGTATAAGTGCGCGTCGGGACTGCCGGTACGATTATTGCGATTGATTTCGAGGTTAGAATGGCGATGTGTGGGGCCGGGCTATACTGCTACTACGAGAGATTGCGGCTGCGGGTTACTCAATATTTTGCGCGCGAGAGAGAGAGAGAGAGAGGTGGGCTTCTGTAATGAGGCACGAGAGCGGTATTTGGGTTTTAATTTACCGGGAAATTCAGGGATGTGGGAGGGAGGCGTTGATGTGGTGTTTTACGTGGAGTTTGTAATTATTTGTATTACAATTGAGTTCTTGGAGTTCTGTATTCTGGTTATTTTTTTGTAAATTATGTTTTATTCGTGCGTATTTTATTTTATTGCAAGTATTTGATTAATAACTATAGTTATTGAATTGATTACGTAATTAAAGCAATAATTAATTTGTTTTCATCATTATTATCAATCTAGTATTAGCATTGCTTACTCGAAGAATATAAATTGATTTTAATTTACTACGCGAGGAAATCGAGGTCTTTTAATGCTGTAATTCCGCTGGAATTTGTATGTATTTGAGCTTTGTGAGTCTTATGGTTTTGTTAGTATACTGATACCTTTTTATTGTGATTTATTGTATTAGTTCACTACACATTATTTTTTCTTCAAAGCATAGCTATAAAGTAATAATAGTATACTACGTATTAAGTAGTAAGTAAAGCAAGTGAAGTATTAAGTAGTAAGAATATAAGTAAAAGTAGTAAGTAAAGTAAAGCTACTATAGTAGCATAGTAAGTAAAGTAAGTTTCTTTATTACTAATAATAAAAATAAAAATAAAAGTATTATTTTGGGTTTATAACGATACAATGATTTCATAAATAAAAAGTTAAAAATTCATGAATCTTCCGAATAACAAGCATGTGAAAATAGATGGCTCCTGCTTATATTAATCGAAAAATAAATAAATAAAAAATCATGAATGTTATTTAACGTAATAAACTCACTGAAATTGTGTAATTGCTTAATTTCCATAGTACAAAAACAGTTGTAATCAGTTAGATAATACACATAGACAGCTCTTACAAAGTTTAGGTATTTGAGAGAGCTATTTCGAAGCGTTTCTATGAAACTTTATGCATATAGAATACAATTGACCTTGTTGCGGTTAACCGCCACTATTCTCGGTGGAACTCTTTTTGTCATAACTTTCTAGATAAATACAACTCGACTTTGCTTTTAAGTTTCTATATAAAAAGGGTTAACGATTTTTTAGATTTTTTTTATAAAACAAATTTCATTTATATTGAAAGATTAATTAATACTAAATTGAAATTTATTAATAATTTAAGAGTTATAATTAAATTGACTGTCGTTGATCAATTAACAGCGTAGAAAATTATTTATTCAGTCAAAAATAGTATTTATAACATCGATTTCCCATATTTGACTATTTGAAAGCATTGCTTGGGAATAATCGATTTGTTAAATAATTAAATAATAGTATTTATGATTTACTAAACATTGTACGTACTATCTATATAAACTTTTACTATTTAAACAAATTAATTCCTTAATAATTCGCAGTCATACATAGCAATTACTTCTGATTATTTCTCTATATCTTCTACTTTCACATAAGTTTGCTGCATTTTATTGTTCGATTATACCTCTACGGAGCATTCAAAACTTGCACTAAATTCATTAGTAAAGTCGACCTCATAGAATCCCTTACAAGCTCATATTAAAAACGTATTTTTTCATTTTTAATAATACCCGCTACGAGGGCTAATTTAACTTTCACGAACCCTAACAACACAATTACAGTAATTGTGAAGACGACGAGCTTCTGCACAACGCATTCGCGAACGGCAAACTATTACTTATCATGATAACCTAATAAAAGATGAAACGCCATGGCATGGTAGTCATTACCTCTTACATTAACAATAAACATCCTTCAGCAAGCTTTCGTGTATATATTCTCCACGCAACAAAGGCTTCCGCGTGCATTATTAAATATTTAATGCTCCAAGCTCGCATGTATTTCGTCTCTTAGAGCAGCAGCAGCAGCTCCTGTTTTCCGTTTATAAATCTTTCGTGAATACGACTACTACTACACTATCACTACTACTTTTTTGCGACTCGTTAAAAAAAAAAACAAAAGATGAACGCGCAGCCGTGTGTTGTGCAGTCTCTGTCCAAACTAACGAGATTTCTAGTAAATTCTATACCGATCCTTGTTCCGCTCGTGTTTATCTTTCCCAAGATAGAGAAAGAGAGAGAGAGAGAGAGAGAGAGAGAGAGACGCGTAGCGCGGCGCAAGCAAGTCGTCGCAGCGCGGCGAAAGTAAAAAAAAAAGAAACGCGCTGCACACGTACGTATATACATATACACACACAACAGAAGAAAACTCGGAATAGTGCCTCCTTGGCCGCGGCCGCTGCCTATCCTCGTTCTTCTCTATTTTTCCAAGGCAGCGTGCCGCGGTGCGACGCTGCTCTTAAGTGCGCGAGTCTCGCTACATGCGTATATATATATATATATATATATATATATATATATATATATATATATATATATATATATATATATATATATATATATATATATATATATATATATATATATATATATATATATATATATATATATATATATATATATATATATATATATATATATATATATATATATATATATATATATATATATATATATATATATATATATATATATATATATATATATATATATATATATATATATATATATATATATATATATATATATATATATATATATATATTGCAGAGCGCAGTCTGGCGCAGAGCTAGCTCTGCGTTTCTCTCTTTCTGTTCCTTTCCACCCTCCTCCCCTTCTCCTCTTTACTCTTCTCTTTCTCTCGGTCTGAATGACGGGGTTTTATGAAAGTCGGACAGTCGGCGCGCGTTGAAAAGCTGCCGCTGGCTTCCGCGCTTAATTAGGGGAGTAGTCGGTTTTGCCCTATCAATTTTACAGACCGGATGGCGCTCCGCGAAGAGTTTGCAAAAGTGTGTAATTATGCATGGAGAGACTGCCCTGGGAATTAGCGCTGTACTACCTGTATATGCGGCCTGCTGCCCGTGCGCAAAGTTGACGTTTAATTATTTCTGTCGAAAATAATTGTGCGGGAGGCGGATAAAAAAGGAGTTGCAGTTTTTTTTTTGCAGTACGAGAGAGTTTTATTTGGGGCTGTGCTGGACGCTTTATCTCGCAGTTTTATTTTTCTGCTTAGCCCCTCTCTGAGCCTCTGTGCACTTTGCGCAGGAAGCTTCGAAAGTGTGCGCTTTAATTATAAGCTGAATGGCTGATCGCTGAATTAATCCTTTCATTACCCGCCGCGGCTTTTCAGCGAAGCTGAAATATACTGTTTGTAGCTAAATTAGTTTCGGATTCATTTATTTTGTTGACCCGAGTTAGAATGCTTTTCATAATTTATCTTGAAAAGCTGAATTGAAGGAGGGAGGGAAGTCTCAACTTCATGCGATAGAAGTGAACATTGTCGGGTGATTCTATTTTTGTTTTGGTAATTTAATAACTGAACAACTACTTGAATAATTATTTAGTTGCTATAAGTGGCAGAATTTATCACTTTCTGTAATTTAAAAAACCGCTGCCAATTCAATGGCACTTACCTTCTTCAAACTAAATTAAATGTTGTAATATGAAATTCTTTGTTTTAATAAATCAATTTTAAATTGCTATATATCTCTCTAATTGATAGCTCAAAAAATGTAGGCTTTTTTATCATTGATGGTTTGACAAAAGATAATTTTTGACTAAAATTACAGAACGATAGGTATTAATCCTTATCACAGCAATTTTTTCTCATCACGTAATTTATTAAAATTATTTAAATATTCAATTTCTAATCATCTAAAAATTTTTGAACGATTTTCCATCATAGATTTCCGAGATATAGCCGTTTAAACTAAATATGAATTTTTCCGTGTATAACAAAAGAAGGGAAAGAGCCTATCCAAAATTTTCAGTTGCATAAGATAGGTAATTTTATGTTCTTTTTAATGCATTTACACGTAATTGATCATTTTTAACATGCCAAAGAGACTCGAAAATCTTTTAATTTCTTAATTTTGAATAAAAAATGACCCAGCAATTCTCGAAATATAAGCGATCAAAAAAGAATTTAAAAAATACATAACCTTAAATATCTCGAAATATAAAGGTCTATATGATCTGGTCAAATAACTCAACCAATACGTAGCAAAAAGCTAACTTTTAGAACAGTTTCAAATCAAATGCTGACTATTTGCTCCAGTTATCGTAGGTGACAAATAATCAAATCAAATATTTTTTTTATTTCTTCGGTAAAAATGTTCCTCTTGGTATGTAGAATGTATGTTAATTTTTTTAGATTTTTTTAAATACTTATGTTTAGATTTGATCAAGGCTAAATTTAGTAATTAGCATGTAGTAATTTTTTATATTTTTTAGAAAATTTCAACCTTTATTTACTCACCAAAATTATATTTGTTATAATTTTTCTAAATTTTTCATAAATAATGGTTCTAAAACCTTTTAATGTCCATTTCGATTAATTAAACTCATTTTAAAACTTAAAATCCTTAAAAAATGTGGGTTTGATTACGCGAACCATTATACAAAAAATGATGAAGATCGCTTTTTTCAGTACAAAAGTGACTACCATAGTCGCAAGATGGCAAAAGTGCAATAATTACATAAAAAAATAAAAATAACATGAGATATTGTTAAAAAAATTATTAAAATGCGCATTTTTGCAATAAACTCATATTTAGTTTGAAACAACTTTAAATATATGGGCTTTAAAAAATCTGAAAAAATTCACGACCATTTAAAATTTTTTTTTCTTGTTTTCGATTTCCCAGAGAATTCTCTGGGAAATCGAATATATATATATATATTTATTTATTAATTTTATTTATTATTTTTGCTTATAATATATATATATATATTATAAGCAAAAATAATAAATAAAATTAAGCATAGTTTATTACATATTGACATTTTGCAAACAAAATTGGATGCGCCCTATATATTGTATTCAAAAAAAGTTCATAAATATAATTCTACTGTAAGTTACGAGAAATAAAGATTAATTTACAATTTATATATTTTATATCGATATCTAGTTTGATTCTTCTTGATTTTTATTGATGTTTTATAGCATATGAATACGAACGTAAAAGAACATATAAAATACACCGAAGTAAAATGATCGTGAATAACAGCACCATTGTGCCATAAACCCTGTTACAGTTTATTACAAAAACGCATTTTTTAACCCTAAACCGGAGTACGCATTCACATTAATTTTTACTGCCGTGCTCGTAAAATTGTATTATTTGTAAAAAGATACGCGTATTTGAATATAAAATACGAATGCTTGTCGCTGGTGAACGAAATTAACCAAATGGAGCAAGAATTAATAAATGGACTGTCATGTATTTTTCTAATTGCTATTAAAGCTATAATAATACAAAAATTATTTATAAATATTTAGTGCATAACAAAAGTTATAGGTGAAAATTCACTTTTAAACATTATACGCTAATATTCTATAATTATTATTCAAAAACTTGACACTCATGTAAAACATTAATAATATTTAGAAAGCATTAAAAAAACGATCTATATAATTTTAAAGTATGTTAAATAAAAGAAACCATTGATATTCGTGAGTTTAAATTAATTATATATCGCCTTGGTATTGATATTTTGGAATTAGTAAGTCTAGGAATTTTGAAGAAGCAACCTCCGCTTTTATCGGCGTCGATTGCCTTCTGACTTGCAATGCATTCTCATGGCCACTTTACCAACCGATAAACGTCAACGAAAGTTGCAATTTTCACATCGAAAATAAACTCTACGTCAAAAACTGGCACATGCATCTAAAGTACGTTAAAAATGCTAAAATTTTATGTACCGTATGATTTCTTTTTCGCTCATACCACGCTGAGAAAAGTGGTTTCTTTACATGCATGCACTGCTAAGAAACCAGGGTTTTGATGCTTTCGCGCATAAACGTGACACTATCTTATAATTAGAGGGCAATAGCAGCAGGGTCACCACGCCTCTCTATATCTATTGTCACAATACATATACTGTAGGAGTTACAGCGCCTTAAAATGACGCATACAGCGAGATCTAGTGTAAGTGGTCACATTACCTGCATGACCACATTACGTACACTCACATTAATGCTGCTGGTTTGCTACATCATACATTTCCGAGATTTAACCGTTTAAACTAAATATGACGTTTTCGTGCATAAGAAAAGAAAAGAAAGAGTCGATTCAAAATATACTAATATAAGTGTTATATTAAATATACACTAAATATACACTTGTCATAATATTTCTAACATATCCAAAAAGTTGAAAAACTAAAATTCAAAAATCGAAAAATCGTGCATCGCACGATGTGCATACTGTCGTGTCGATGCTGAGACTGCCGGAGCTTTCGCACTCCGGTTTACATGATACCTCGAGACAATGACCCTTACTACCTGGCCCAGATGTGCTTCTATCGTCGACAAAGCAGCCTACGGACCGGACTGGGTTTCCCCAGCCATAAACTACTAGCACGCAGCAACGTGTTCCGCAGATCTTACCGAAATAAAAGAATATGCGCGTCATTGGCGGCACCCTTTTATAAATCAACCTAGCTTAAAAATATTAAGCTGGAAAAATACGCATCTAAATGGTCTTTCTCAACGACCTCATACTTAGCACGTAAAAATAATAAAAATTAAAATAAAAATATTCTACCGGACACATTCAATTTTACAATAGCTATTTTTCAAATTTAATAATTTAAAAATTTAGGTTTCTTGAATTTTTTTTTGATGAATTAATGTTTCTTTGGGTGAATTTTTTCACAATAAAGTACTTATAGAATCCTTGAATTGAAGACAGAAAAAGATTCGAAATATACGGTTTTACATTTGCCATACCGTGTGTTTAGTAATTTTTTTACTTCTATAACTCGCTAATTAAATGATGAAATTCAATTAACTTTTTGAGAATTTAACACTTTAAATGTGAACAACGCTCAAAACCATATTGTTGTGACCTGCGTTGGTGTTAGTAAATCATGGTTTCTCCTTCATTTTCTTAAATGCTGAATTAACATATTAATAAAAATAAGAAAATAAAAAAAATTATTAATAATTTTACGTTTTATGTATACTAAGTAACGTATGATTAATTATGTAAGTGATTTTTCAGCTTAGAAAGTATAAAAGTAGGCGGGCAATCAAACAAAATAGATTTTATGACATTGCTACTACTAATGCATAATTCACGTTAATTAAGTTAGCATCGTTCTTTTCAATGTTGCCAAATCAAGCTAATTCTACAAGCTGAAAGAAGACATTTTGCTGTTAGTAAATTATTACTTACAGAGCGAAAAATTCTTCCAATAAGATTGTAATTATAATTGTTGGTATCACACACAATATAAATTATAGTAGTAGATTATTTTTAGAATGGTACGTCTTCACAGAAAATAGAATAACAAAAGTTGTAATAGAAACGTGGTTGCTCTGTGACCTAAGCTAAGGAATGTCACAAAATGTATGAACACCAGCGCCAATAGCACGTGCTCTGGAATTGACTCAAGTATCGAAAACGCTACCTTATCTACGCCATCGTCATCAAGAAGATGATCATCACCAAGGTTCCGTCTGTGTCAACTTCGATCAGGTCATCACCTTCGGTCTGGGGACTGCCTCCAGAATTGTCCGCACACCAGTCAAGGGATCTGACAGACCATTCGCCAGGAGAAACCATTAGGAAAGTAGCTAATAGCTTGAGCGAACATGTACATGAATCAAAAGCGAACAATAAAATGAAAATAATCCGATTCCTGTCACCGGGAAGAGAACGCAAGGTTCCTCGCCCGTAAGTCTGCCTATGCCAGTATTTTCGAATAATACTGTCACACCTGCTAGCATTTTCGAATAATTCTGTCACACCTGCCACGATCTCCATTAACGACAACACGTCAAATAACCACGGATCAATGATCGGTAATAATAATGGATCAATTCATAACGAATCTACTAACAGTAGTAATGTTCCAACAAATAAAGTTACTTTAAATAACGCTGCCGAGGAATCTCCAAATTCCGAAAGAAACGCGGAAACGATTTGTTAAGATTATACACAGGAAACGGTATTTGCTGAACTAATAAATCAGGTAAATCGTCAATCTATAGTATCGGAAGGCGTGATGGCTAATGAATTTTTCAATTCAATACGTCCGCTTATGGATACGTCTTCTGTTAATTAACAGTCCATCGGAAGTAGCCCGATTAATTTCTGAATTCAATGTGAAAAATATCACAGTTAATTGATTTATCTAGAAATGTAAAAAAGCGAAGACATACGTTGACCCGGTCGATAAAAGTTTCTTCTCAGAATTAATTGGAGATACTCGATTACATATTCAGTTCAAAGGTTTTGAAAATTTAGATCAGTTAGCAAATTACCTTAAACAAACCTTTCAGTCATATGGTCGTGTTTTTCGGATTTAAAACACTTAATTTGTCGTTTGGAGAGAGTTTTATCATTGTCGTTTTTATCGGTTTCCACAATATGATAATAAGCTCGCTTGTTAGATTTGCGTTCCCTCCGTAAATCGCGTCTTTGATTAATATACCTTTCTAATTAGCTTGCAGGATTGATGGCGGCTTCCAAAGAATCACATCTTTTCCCCGAAATTTGCTGGTCAATTTCCTGATTTAACTCTACTATGAAACACTCAACTTTTGATGGAAGTCTTCACTATTCCTCAAGCAACCGAAGGTTCAAGGGTACCGTTTACAAATTCAATTGTTTGTTGCAGTAATTGGGTAACTCGTAGTCCATAGTCAGATACCTTATCTTAAGATTTTTGTAATACTCTAGCCAATTCTGTTTGTACTTATAGTAAATTTTGCATAGGCTAGGCAATGGACGAACGTCTTCTTTTGTCGGGAATGAAGGAAGACATTTCAGATTATGTAAGGACGTGTGAAAAGTATTAGAGACGTAAACTAGTGAGAGCAAAAACTAAACTTCCAATGAAAATAATCACTAACCATGTCAGTCCTTCGAGGCTATAGAAATGGACTTAGTGAGCCCTTTACCGATAACTGTAGCAGGAATTAAATAAATATTAACATTGCAATGTAATTTAACAATATTCTCTGACGTTCTTCCGCTTTGAGAAATCATTGCAAAAACTGTAACTGTCACATTGGCGCATGAATTTATTTGTAAATTCGGATGCCCGTCGGCAATCAAAACAGATCAAGGAAGTAACTTTCAAAGTCAATTTCAAAATAAAACAATTCAGATTAACCGCCTTTACACCTCAAATCTGATGATGGGCTCTTTAAAATGAAGCCACCACTATTTAGGAGAGTATCTAAAAATGTTTACTGATAAAACGGATTGGGAAGCATGGGTCAACGGTGCGATTTTCTCGTACAATACCTCGGTGCACTCGGCTCCCGGCTTTACACCCCACGAATTAATATTCGAATAAGAGGCTCGAGTCCCATCTGAATTCGAGAATAAAAATATTAAAAAAACATGTGCTATATATCTCGACGAATTGATAGCAAGAATTAACAATTCCCAAAAATTAGCTAAAGAAAGAATACTAGCAGCAAAGGAAAAATCTAAATGTTATTACGATAAAACATTAAACACAAAAACCTTTAGAGGCAAGATAATTATGGAGATGGCATTGAGATTAAACCTCAGTGCCTAGAATGATCGTCCAACAACATTTAGAAGACCTGGATAAAGGGAAACGATACCAACTTCCCAATAATCGTATCCATACTCGTCGACGACCAGGAGATCCAGACAAAAGAGGCCATAAAGCATCTAGGAATTACACTAGATACAAAGATGACTTATGGGCAACTTCTAAAGAAAGCGGCAGAAGGAGCTTCATCAGTAAATACGGCACTGAGCAGGCTCACGGCTAATATCGGGAGACCTAAAGCCAACAAAGGCCGATTACTAATAAACGTGACTACCTCTATACTACTCTATGGAGCTGAGATATGGGGTGACACTTTAGAGTGCGAAATATACAGGAAAGACGTCGAAGCAGTACAGCGTGCTGGAGTACTACGAATCATGAGTTCGTACTACACGGTATCCAAAGCGGCATCCATGGTTATAGCAAGGTTGATTTCTCTATACTTGCTTGACAAAGAAAATAAAATAAACGAGTGTACGACAGGAAAGAAGAAAGCGGCCGAGTCTGAATCAGAGAAGAAGAAAGAATCAGGACTCTACGAGCCTGGCAACAAGAATAGGAGTCAGAAAAGAAAGCAGGTTGGACGAGACGTCTCATTAAGTTCCTATACCAGTGGATGACCGGAGAACACGGAGAAGTAAACTTCTTCTTGACACAGTTCCTCACAGGACACGGCTACCTTCGAAACTACCTCACACGTATGCATAAGACCATGGATGGACAATGCCTGTGGTGCGGACATGAGATAGACGACGTGGAACACACATTCTTCATTTGCGAAAAGTGGTCAGAATAGTGCCAAGTACTCCAACAGAAATTGGGACAAGTATTCTCCGACAACATCGTCGAGAAGATGCTGATCAGTAGGGAAAATTGGGTTCGTATCTATCTTTCTCAAACGGGTATTGCGAACCAAGAAACGCGAGAAACTCTTTGGCAACATACGCGTAGTATTTATTAGCAAGTGAAGAAATGACAGATTAAGATAACCGTAAGTTTCCTAGTCGCTAGTTCTAAACGACCCAACGCTAGCAGAGCTCCATACACGGGGAGTCTTACACGACTCCTGTCATGTTGTGGTTACGCATTTCTGCCCTCTTCGGACAAAAATTATCATTAATATCCTTATCTTTATCCTTATCCTTATCCTTGTCCTTATCCTTATCCTTGTCCTTGTCCTAATCCAGGGAGGCAGACAAATAAAGAAGAAGAAGAAGAGCTCAGCAGCACTCCAGTCAACAGTAACATCCCTGGGAACACAGGCGAACGAGGAGCTGATACCAGCCGAAGATAAATGACGTTGAAATCGTTTTTGTGTCTATCTATAAATCGAGGTTCGATCCAACAAAGGCAGAAGAAGGCAGCAGCGAGAATCAGCGACCGATGGACGCGTAGCCCAACAGCAGCAACGGCGGCAGCAGCAGCAAGGACAGGAACAGCAACAGCAGCCAAAAGATCAACGGGAATGTAAGATCCGAAAGAAGAAAGTTAAGCCGGACGCGATCATAATCAAGTCCACGGGCGGCAAGATATACGCTGAGATTATTGCCGATATCCGGAAATCTGTCGACCCGGAAGCAAGCGGAGTGGAGGTCGTACGCATCCAGTCAACGAGAATAGGCCAAGGCCTTCTCAAATTAAAAAAGAGCTCGGTTGACTCTAGGGCAACCTTCTTGCAAGCCCTTAAGTCGGCAGTGGGGAAACAGTGTACCGTAGGAGAATTGATCCCCAGAGCAGTCCTCGAGATAAGGGATCTCGATGTATGCACCACCCAGCAAGAGATACAGCAAGCCCTACAGCGGGACCTGACAGGCTACGACGGCTATATGAAGGCCTCGCTGTCCCAGCCAAACGAGAGAGGGCAATGTATGGCCACGGTGACGGTAGAAGAATCCGCTGCCACTACGCTAATGAGGACGGCCCCTTTAAAAGTGGGATGGATAAACTGCAGGATCCGGAGGAGGACCATAGTTCCCAGGTGTTACAAATGCCTGAAATAGACGCTATTCAGGAGGTAATAAAGGCTGCCAGAAGCACGGAAAGCGGAAACCACTTTTCTCGTCCAATCTGTCTAATGGCCATGCTTGACGGAAAGAATGCCTTTAACTCGGTGAGGTGGAAGGATGCACTACAATGGATGGAGCGGGACTTCAAGGTGCCCGTGCACCTCCTCCGGATCATCGGAAGCGATCTGAAGGACCGCTACATCTTGTACGAGACAGTGGTCACGGCTGGTGCCGCTCAGGGCTCCGTGGATCCGATATATGGAACATCTTCTACGACGGAATCCTTTGAATGGAAATGCCTGAGGGCTGTTTCCTGATCGGGTATGCAGATGACATAGCGCTCATTATCATCGCCAGATGCATGATGATCGCGAGAATGCGACTCGAGCAGGCAATGCTCCGAATTCACCGATGGATGAACGATCACGGGCTGGAGCTGGCGGAGGCAAAGACTGAAATCGTGCTCCTGACGAAGCAGCGCGTCCCGCGAACATAGCCAGTTCTGATCGGAGGGATGACACTACAGACCAAGGCAGTTGTGAAATACCTGGGGGTAATGCTAGATACGAAGCTCACCTTCTGGGAACAGATTAGAAAAGGAGCGGACAAGGCGGCTGTGATAGTGGCATCCCTAAGCAGGGTGATGGCTAATATTGGCGGTCCTCGCCCGTATATCAGGCGGCTACTACTACGGACCGCAGAGTTCATTATGCTCTACGGTGCTGAGGTCTGGGCTGATGCCATGCGTTACGATAAATACCGTAAATGTATAGCGGTTGTGCAACGGAGATGTGCGCTCCGTGTAGCGAGTTCGTATCACACGGTCTCGGAATCTGCAGCCTTAGTGGTCGCCGGGGTAATACCCATCCACCTACTAGCCCAGGAGCGGCAATTCGTCTACCAGAAGAAGGAAACCCTGGGAATGAGAAAAGCCAGAGAGGTAGCCAGGGAGCAATCACTGCTCTTCTGGCAGACACAATGGATGAACGAAACGTACGGATGGTGGACGTCCAGGCTTATACGCCACGTAGCGCCGTGGATCAGCCGGCAGCACGGGGAGGTAAATTTTTACCTAACTCAGATGCTAACTGGATGGCTACTTCCGCACATACCTACACAGGATGGGGAAAGCGGCGGACCCTCAGTGCCTGTATTGCAGAGCCCCACAAGACGATGTTTTCAACACGTATTTCGAATGCGAGCGGTGGAGGGACACCAGGATTACTCTGGAAGAAGAGACGAGACGTATAACTCCCGACAACATCGTCGCCGTCATGCTAATTGACGTCGACAGCTGGAGGAAGATCGCCCACTTCGTACAAAACACCCTAATGTCGAAGCGCGATGATCTCCAGCAATAATGAGGTGTTATGTGGCAAGAAACTGGCTTCACCCTGACGTAATGCCCCACGGCGGGTCCGGGGTGGATGCAACGGCCAGTCTGAGAGGAGGTCCCCTCGGTGGACTCCGGTCGACTCCGACCTGCGACTGCAGGTCACAGAGCGCAGTCGGCGGGTCTGCACTGAAGGGGTGGGTTTTAGTTGGTATGCCTTCAATGGTGAGTCTCATACACGGGTGGGTCGATCCCCGGAGGTCTCTAAAAGATTTCCCTCTCCCTACAAAAAAAAAATTATTATTATTATTGTCGTCGTCGTCGTCGTCGTCGTCGTCGTCCTCGTCATCATCGTCATCGTCGTCCTTATCCTTGTCCTTGTCCTTGTTCTTGTCCTTGTCCTTGTCCTTGTCCTTGTCCTTGTCCTTGTCCTTGTCCTTGTCCTTGCCCTTGTCCTTGTCATCGTCATCGTCATCGTCATCGTCATCGTCATCGTCATCGTCATCGACATCGTCATCGTCATTGTCATTGTCATTGTTATTGTTATTGTTATTGTTATTGTTATTATTCTTTTTATTACAGAATTTCAAATCCAAGACCAAGACCAAAAATTGTAGAAGAAGAAGCGAAGAGCTCGGAGAAGACCCTTACGCATACACCATTATGCAGAGCATTTTCCAAAGGAGCATGTGGGGGTGAGTTAACCTCAGATTTCGAAATAGAAACTTCTGATACGGAAGGCAGAAGAGACGCGGCTGGGGCACGGGTGAAGTCAACTGAGTTCTCCATCCAGCTGCAAAACATATACTCCTCGGCTCTAGGGCGCACCGAGGAAAATTCTACCAGCACGATGATCAAACTTGCAGAAGATAGCATGGGAATGATTATAAAGAAGATGAAAGTCATCGTCAAGTTCATGAGAGATGCTGCTGTATCACAGCCGAACATGAAAACAGATGTGAATCTCCCAGTGCTACATGAGATGCTATACGAATTGGACGAACACCATCGAATGCAGCAGCTTGACAGCTTAGGGTACGCGGACGACATAGCGGCCAGCAGCTTGACAGCTTAGGGTACGCGGACGACATAGCGGCCATTATCATCGCCAGGACGGTGGAAGCCGCTCAGATGTTACTCAATTAGGTTATGCGCCGTATCCTCTCCTGGATGAGAAACTACGGGCTTGAGCTTGCCGCCACTAAGACCGAGATCACCCTGCTAACTAAGAAGCACATCAATACCGCGTGACCCTTTCAAGTAGGAGGCGCGACGGTCCAGACCAAGCACGCTGTACAGTACCTGAGTGTGACGCTGGACAACAAACTCACCTTCAGGGAACGCCGCATTGCCAGAGCCAACACCATGCAGGCTTGAAAAAAAAATGGGATGAAGAGACCAGAGGCAGGTGGACAGCAAAGCTCATTGACCAGCTGGATCCCTGGTTCACTAGAGGAGAGGGCGAGGTAAACTATTACCTTACTCAACTACTGACGGGACACGGGCTATTTCGAGCCTACTTATATTTAATGGGCAAAGTGACAGATCCAGGATGCGTACACTGCGGGCATCCCTACGATGACACGCTCCATACTTTCTTCGCTTGTGAGACGTGGGACGCAGAAAGGGGAGTTTTGGAGAGAGACCTTGGAAGCATTACGCCAGACAACATCATTCAGCGAATGCTCCAAGGACGGGAGAGCTGTGCAAAAGTAGCAACCTTTGCCCACCGCGTTCTACAGAGGAAGAAGAGATGCGAAGACACGCTGCCGCATGGCGCAAGCTCTCTGCCTTCCTAAACAGGTCTTACCGCAGGCGAAGAAAAGAAGAAAAAAAGAAAAGAAAAAAAAACAAGACGAAGAGTACAAGACAGAAAAGAGGAGACCTACTAAGGTCAAGTAAGGTGGCGTCACCCCGAAGTAATGCCGAAAGGCGGTGCCGGGGTGAGTTACAACGTCACAGGATAGGGTTATGCAGGTTTAGTGAGTAAGAATTTCACACTCCCCGGAAGCGCGGACCCTTCCGAGCGCCTCCTCGCGGGCCTTACCACCCGCGAGGCGGCCGGGCGTGTCGTCAGCGCACGGGTCTGAGTGCGGAGGTGGATCCGAACCCGCGCGCTGGCAAGATATATTGCATATCCTCGGTTGATGCAAGATTCCTGCTAAATTTTCTCTCGAAAAAACTATATTATTATTATTATTATGATTATTATTAGCTGCAGAAAATGTGTCACCTACAAAGTGAAAAAAGTATGAAAAAGCATATGACGAATTGGCTCAATGGAAATTGAAAGTAAGTTGGCTTTGAAAGTAAAGAGACAAAGTTTTCACTGGAGATGAACTCCAAAGATATTTAAAGAAGCTCCTGACGAAATTCACTTTGCGAACAAGGTTAGTATAAAAACATTAATAATATGTAGAAAAACTTTATTAAATACTAACTACTTACCACTTACTATTACTAATTACTGTAACTATTTACATAATACTAGTGTTGATAAAATTTCATTAGGTATAAAAACAAATCGACGTTCCTTATGATGTCTAGCACATTTCGGATTTCTCAAAAACACCTACTTCTTTTCAGTGGCCTCTTATAAAAATTAGAACTTTATAGATTTTCTAATTAATACTAACACTTTCTTAGATTCTCTAAGAAAATTATACTTTTTGTCTAATATTCTGATAATTGCTAAATTTCGTAGTAAATTACTGTCAAGAACTAATATTTTTCAAGAAATCTGAAATATGCTAGTCTTCGTAATGGGCGTCGAAATGACGATAGATAGCTTATAAAAAATTTTGTGTCGAAAAAGATAGATAATGTTATGCTCTTTCAAATGCATTTACACTGTAGCGATCATATTATTTCGAACATACCAAACTAATTTACCTCATTGATTTCAGAATATCGTAAAATAGATAAACCATTATAAAACAAAAAAGAGTCGATGAATCTTAAAATTTAATTTTAATATCGAATCTTCATTAATAAATACATATCCTCAAATACCTCGGAATATAAAGGTTATTATGATCTAAGCAAAGAACTCAACCAATAAATACCGAAAAGCTACCTTTTGTAAAGTTTTAGATAAAAAAACTGCTGATTTACTCTAGTTATCGTTGGCCCTAGAAAAGTGTATTATTTTACATAACAAACATCTTATCGAAAATTGCGGGTGGTATAAGATAGGTAATTTAATGCTCTTTTAAATGCATTTTCACTGATTCAATGACATTATTTCTAATATACCAAGAAAACCCGAAAAACTAAAACACAAAAATGAAAATATTGTTATAAATACAAAACCGCATCGAAAAACAAAAAAGTTATTGAGCTCTTTTCCCAGACTTCGAGGTCTTTTATCTTTCAATAAATTTAGGTTATATTTTTCTTTTAATGTGATTCCTAATCTCTCGAGAATGTTGCGGTGATTTTTTTATTCAACAAACGAATTAGTATTTACTTTCAATGAAGATACGAATTAACCCTTAGCGGCCACAAGGGGTAACTAGTTATCCTAGGCTCAGAAAAAGTGAAATTGGAGGTCTAAAACATTTAAAACATTTGACCAGTTTTTAGAACGCCATCTATAAATTGACCGATAAAAATCATTAGAAATATTGAAGAACACTTCAACAAACATGAAACAATCGGTTACAAGTGTTAAAACACCCATATGTCTTGTACAACTAGGTTTTTCAGCGTGGGGTAATGAGTTACCCCATGTGGCCGCTATGTGGCCTGGCTGAGGTGTGGCCGCTAAGGGTTAAGAATAAAAATGATTCATTGATTCGTATTTGTTTTATAGCGATTTATCTATTTTACGACATTTTGAAATCGATAATGTCATTCATGATCGTAAGCTTATAATTTCTTGTAATTTATCTTTTGACAAACAATCAATGATAAAAGACACACCTTTCTTGAGCTAATAATTAGATAAAAATATAACAATATAAAATCAATGTGTTAGAATAAAGAAATTCATATTGGAACAATTTATTTAGTTTGAGAAAGCTAATTGCTAATGAATAATTTAAATACCAAGTAACCTTTCGCAGTACTCAGGGTCAAATTTTCTGTCTTTAGTTCTGAGGTCGCGACATATTTTTTTTGTCAAAATATAAAAACATTTGTTTGATTCGATCGTCTTAACCTTAAATGTCATATCCATGGTATTTGAGGTAAGCGGTTGTCCAGAATTTGCTGACGTTTACTTTTTGTAAAAGTGGCGATAGACATTTTTGGTCAGAGACCTTAGTTTTATCAGATTTCTGATATATAGAAGTTGCAACCAAGGTTAATATCTTTGTTTCTTTTTTTAATGTATTTTCAACATACCCTCGTGCCAGAAGTTCTACTTCAGGCATGTCCAGTATAAGAAAGAATTATGAGATACCGCGTTTATCTCGTACAACACACGCACGCATGCACGACGCACACACACATACACACACGTACACATACACATACACACGCACACGCACGTACGCACCCATGAACGCATGAACCCACGCACATACACATCCATACGGACATTTAATAAAAATTGTGGATTTTGATTACAAATGTTCCAAAACATGTTTGTAACATGTTTTTTCGATTTTTTTTTAACTATCACAAAGCTTCTTAGAGGAAGCAATATATAACCTGTTAAAGAGAAGTTAGAATAATGTTTGAATAAATTTCGATTTTCATAATTTCTCAGACTATCCCACAGTAAATTATAAAATTTAGAGATAATACTTTTGGGCTTAAACTTTCCATAAAATACGTCAATATGGAACCTTTGAGCCCGTTAATAACGATGTAAAGTCAGGTTATTCTTTCCAATTGTTAATTTATAACTTTTATTCAAATTTATACATTGAATAAGACGATGTTAGATTGAAACAAAATAATATATTCAAGTAATAAAGTCAAATCTGAATATTTTAACCATAAAGTGTTTTGTTTTTTCATAATTTAAAATGAGATTTATAGAAGAATATATATCTAAAATTATTTAATTTGGCACGTTGCCAAGATATAACCTTCTGGTTCTCAAATATTTTATGTAACGTATTTTATGTTAGTTAATATTTAGCTAAATAATTGAAACTATGAAAAATATTTACTACCATCGTATAGAGAATATTTAAAGTAGATAATAAGAACAGAAAATCATTTATGGTAAAAATGTAAAACAGAATCATTTGGTTTTCAGCTCGCTGTGTATTTAATTAGGAACAATTTATAAGTTGTGACAGAGATATTAATCTGCACAAACATAACCCGCGAACAGAGGGTATGAATGTGTGTATACAAATAGATGGATACGAACGACAGAGAAGAACAGGCACAGAAAGAGGTGCGGGCGGAACACCACGCCACAGATGCTACGAGGCATAAGCAACGCAGGGAGAGACTCTTACTCTCGCTATCGCTCGAGCCGTGAACAGCCTCGACACGCGACGAGGCCCAAAATTCCCGGTTCCAGAGAAAATGGCGGATCGCGTGCGATTATCCACCAAGAATGAAAAAGATGGCAGCGCCGCACAATTACCTAGCGCATACGACTCTGTCCGCGACTGATAGTGCATGGAGGCCAAGTGGATCGGCAGCACCTCAGAGCCGAGTGAATGTGCGCAGCGTAGGAGACGGCCACGTGTGAGTCAGGGAAGGCAGAGACAGGAGTCTCGAACCAAGTGAGTCTGTTTGCATATTCTGTTTCTCTCTCCATCGCGGCTTATTATTTATTTAGTTTGATACGCGGAAATTGAGCGCATAATTATAGTGTAGGAAATAGGGTAACGAGCACACCGAAAAGCGCATGATGGTTAATCGCGATTGCAAAGTCAAAATAATAATTGAATCCGCTATTATTTTAATAATCTTCTTTTGCCTGCATGCCCATAGAACATTATTTTCAGGTGATTTTAGTGAGTAGAGTTAACCCGAGTAAAGTAAGTAAACATGATCCCGACCACTCTCGCGGTCCGGCAAATGTATGCCAGAGATACTGTAGTTAGTCAGCGGCATAACTGTAATAATTATATCTTGCAATACGCCGTATTGCAAATAAGTCAAAACGCTCCTGCGTCTTGCATTTTGTGACTTGATTTCTTGTCGAGGGGTTTACTTAGGTGATAAAATTACGCAACGTTTGATTCATCTTTAATCGAAATTATTATTCCACTAAAATTCCTCATTCATATAAAAAGTAATATATTGAAAAGTAATATCCACGAGTCTCCAGTCATATGGTCCGTGGAATCTTACGGATAGTGAATTATGGTTTCGAACAGGGTTCGCTCTGCCATTAGCCTTAGGGGAAGTGGGAGTATAAATCGGTTTAACCCCTCTCAAATTGATGGTAATTCAGCTCTTTTTAAGAGGATTCTTTTATTTATAACTTTATTTACACATTGCTAATAATAATTTTTATTTTCAGGCTTTAAAGGTGTGACCATTTGTAAATAAGAGAATTATAACATTAAAAGACGTAATGTTTTTTTCTACATTTGCTAATTCTGGATAAAATAAAATAGTTTTTTTTTATGTCTTATTGCCGGTGCATTGAATTTGCAAGAAGCGATGAAAACGATAAAATAAATAAGTAGCACAAATCTTGTTAGAAATTATGGAATTCAAAATATTGACCTCGGAAATGAACCACTCAAGAATGCTGCAAACAAAAAGGAATCTAATGTTGTCCTCCAATCAGACTTAAGCTAAGAATATAAACTCCTGTACTATATATCACTTAAATTAAAAATGCTTAGTGCCAAAGCAGTTAGCAGCGTTTTTCTGTTTATTATATATATTTGTGTATTTTTTATGTAGTGTAAAAGTAATCTAATTTATTAATCAAAACCTCATTATACGCGTTTACGATATAATGTGTACTATTCTCATAGTTTTTAAAATAAATTTTCTTTCCAAATTTGTTGTAAATTGGTTATGTACTAGTGTTATTATTTTTTTCCGATATTTAAAATTTTACTACCGGATTATCTTAAATAAAGTATAGAATCTAAGGATCTAGATCCTTCGATAATTTGTAACTTTTTATTCACAACGCAAGGTGAAAACATTGAAGCAAAAATAGTTTATATATCCAATAGTCTTATCGTAGCGAAATATATAATAATTTCACAATTATCAGCGAATCCATAATGATGTATATTAGTTATTTTATAGAAATATTCTAATTTACTTGCGACAAAAATTAGAAATATTTTATAAAATAGCTTATTATATGAATTATTATTAAAAACATGGAATACATTTCTACTGTGGCAATATTGCCCCAAACTGGTGAAAAATCAGGCTGTTAATCTCCTCTCCATCGACGCATCATCAAAGCTCCTTTCTCAATACTAAAATATAGCAGCTCAAAGCCAAACACACAGTGCGCAAAGCATTTTTCAATAAAAATTTTTGTTCAATTTCCGGCTGGACTGATAATATCAGACAGAAATTCGTCACTCCACTCTGTATCCTCACCCTCTCGCATCCCCTTTCCCAACCAAACAGAAGAAAAAAAACAATGGGCGAAAATCGATGGCTGATCGATGAACAATCTGCGCAGCATGAAATAATAAAAAAAAATGACAGCAAGAATCGAAAATTACGTACAGGAGAGTGAGTAAAAGAGAGAAGCTGTCGACGCGTTTCGTTTTGGCCCATCACATGTGGATAGTGCATTTTTTTTTCTTTCCTTGCTCCATAAAAAAGGATACAGAGAGAGAGAGAGAGAGGGAGAGAGAGAGAGACTCGCGATTTCGCGTACGTGTACGATGATCGGCCCGCAGCTGCCGAGCTGCGTGCTGTACCAGCTCGTGAACACGCGTCACGCGTAAAACGTTCTGGCTTAAAAGTTTCAGCGATCGTTAACCTTTCGACGTTGCTAGTGGTACGGCCTACTATTCGGAGAGCAACGAGCCCGTGTACGTAAAAGCCTTTGGATTTGTTTCCTTTCTATTTATTATTAAAGATTGTGTATTCTTGTGCTGTTGATATAGTAATATCAATCTTTAAATGACAATGAATATAACATAATGTAAATGATAACATTTTGACTAAAGTATATAGACATCTTTTTTTACTTAGGCGTTATCGTGCATATCTGTCTGACTCGAGGAATTATTTACGTCATTTTGTTTTAGTACGTGAGAACAATTATCTAGTTTTATTTCCAAGTAACTTATCCAGTATAACTAAATGTAAATATAAGTGTAAATAAATTATTTATTTTTATTGTTACTTTCAGTGAAAACGTTTGACTTATAATCGAAATTTAATCTAGAGTCGATAAAAATTGACTTTCGAAAAGTAAAAAGCACAGGGTTTTCAGGAATCGTTTTATATGCAGAGTGAACTAAAGATTGCTTTAAAAAAGCTGAACATCTCGATAATCTAAAAATAAAAACGAGATCTCGTTTACACATGTAATTTAGCAGTTCGACGCGGCCTTAGGGTGGGAAGGTACAAAGTAGCTTAAAAAACTCAATTTTTTTATTATCTATTTTATTTCGTATATGTGTGAAGAGTACGTCAAAAATTTTTCAGTATTGTTTTAACCAAATAAAAAATTTATGAGCATTCTAATTGATGAGCTCGCATATGATTTACATTGTTTCAGAAACTTTGATTCGCTTTACCAAGTTTCAGATCAATTGGTTACAAACTGAACCGCGTGGAACATTTTGAATCTCAAAATATTGAATTACAAGATAAAACTAATCAAAGTTTTTGAAATACACGCAAATCATAGGGGAGCTCATAACTTATATTTTATTCGGTTAAATCAATGTCTAAAATTATTTTGATGAATTATAATCACATATACCAAACAAAATAGATAATAAAAAAATTGATTTTCTTGTAGCTTCTAAATACTTTTCCACCTTAACTGTTGTAATAATATTAATGTATCTCAGTCTTTCAAAGATGACTTTCAATCAAGTGAAAACTACATAAAAAAGTAATGACTAGTTTTTTTTTATAACTGTTTTCGGAGTTACATTATGTACAAAATAACCCATATATGTTTTACTTTCTTCAATATTGCAAAAATTGTTAATATTGTAACGTTGTTAAAATACTCGAAAATCACCTTATAAAACATCATCAAATAAACTCGTATCTTCGTTTTGAATAATACCTAAACGACGTTCTTCATTTGCATATGTTCAACTTACAATATCACGATGCAATTATTTCCCTTTTGCTTTTTAACTTTCATGAAAACACGATAATCAGCTGCGACGTTAACATTCCAATACCTTCCTGCATGCTGCACCATCACATAATTAAGTCATGTGCATTTCTCTCTCTCTCTCTCTCTCTCTCTCTCTCTCTCTCTCTTTCTCTCTCTTCTCTCCCTCTTCCGCTCTTATTCCTTCTTCGGCTTTTATTTTCGCTGTCGATGCGCTCTCGCGTGCTCGACGTCGAACGCAATGCACATTTAATTTCCAGGAGAGCGCGTTCGCGTTGAGCTTTACGCTCTTGCGTACATTTCTACACGTTGGGGCCCATTGTTTCTCTTCCATCCTGGCGTTTTATATATTTTTTCTGTTCGAGTGCAGATATTCATTCGGTAGGACTTGCCGTGCGCAACCCACTGAATCGACATGTATTTCTCCTGTATTTATTTTTCGTGCCCGAGGCTACTGCCGCTGCACAAAGCGAAGTACACTAGTTATGCAGCTGGGTGCCGCCACTTCGTCATTTTTTTTTGGGCTGAGCTTAAGAAAATACACGGTTGGCCGAGTCCTCGATAAAAAAGATGAAAACGATTATCAGATAGGGCGTGTTATATTAAATATTTAGATTAATTTTTACGTTACGATGAACACTGAAATGAAATAATATGTTTAAGAGACGAATGAACTTTCAAATTCAGATAATAACTCTTTGTTAGTACTTTCTATTTTCTAGCTATTATTTAGTCATATATCAACGCAGCAATGCAGCTATATATTATTTACAAAATAAAAAATGTACAGTAGATAATTTGATCAAATGATGTAGATAATTTGTCAAAGGTAGTTAGGTAGACCAAAAGTATCTAAGTTGATCAATAAATAAAATCATTGGATTATTATAAAAAGCTAAAAAGTATCAAATAAGTAACGTAAATTGTAAACAAATAAATTCATAAGTTAATAAATCATATATTTTATAAATTTATATATTCATAAATCCTTAATTTCCTTATTTTATAAAATTCAAAATTATAAATCTCAAATTAATAAATCATGACTTTCATAATTTTATAAATTATAACTTCACGAAAAATATTCCATACTTTTCGAAATTCACAATACAATTAAAAAGTACAAACCTACAAGAGTTTCAATAAAGGTCTTAAAAAAATACCTCAATTGGCAACATAATATTGTCTTTCGGAAATAACCAATATTTATCTGCTAATTATATGTTATCGCAGCTCGCAGCCGTCTCTCTGCGAATAGCGGGTAGTGACTCCAGCTGCACAAAAAGGCAATCGCGCGCAATAAAACCCACAGAAGATAATAACGATCATCGCGAGAGCGTAAAAATAATAAATACGTTAAAAAATAAACGCCCGGGATTTCATTCGTCGCATAAAGCACTCGTGACAAGAATTTAATTTACAGGACACAATACGGTGAGCGCGAGGAGGGCTCTTTTTTTCGTTCCGCATTTCCGCGTGGCTATGCCCGAGTAGATCAACATAACCTCACTTTTTCTCACTCTTTCTCTCTTTTTCTCTTCGTAACGCAACGCCTGTGCGCGCTTGCTATCTCTCTCTCTCTCTCTCTCCAGCACGATTGCAAACAAAAAGAATGAAACACCACCGGCAGCAGCAGCTCTTTCCATTGCCGCTATATGCCGCAGCCTCCGTCACCGCGGCTACACTCTTTCTCGCTCGCCATCTCTCTCCATTATCCACGCGTTCATCTCTATCTCAGCCGCAGTAGCGCCGCGCTGTTGTACGTCTTTCTTCTGCGCTTTTACTCTACTTTTGCCGTCCTCTTTTGTTTTATTTACGTTGTCATACTCTTCCTCCTCCTCTCTTTCTCCTTCCCTTGCATTCTCTTTATATTCTGCGTGGCCTCTCGATATTTTATTGCTTCCCTTCCCTATAGTCGCTGTAGTCGTGGCCACCTTTCGCTTTTGCAAAAATATTGCTCTCTTTGTAAGAGAAATTTAATTAAAGAGCAAGGCTTCACATGGTTTGTCTCGCTGAATGCTCAGTCGCTGTTGTTCTAAGTCTGCTTATAAATCCTGCTTGCGTTTTCTCGAGCATAATATTTACAATGCTTTTGTGTTTTTCGTTAAAAAATTTAATCGTAGTGAAAAATTAATAAACGTATTACTGTTTGTAGTACTTCTATATTAAACTAATAAATTATTGCTTTTTTTTAATTGATTTGTTAATTATTTGGAAAAGCAGTTACAAATATCGAATTTACTAATAGAAAAACAATAACACGAGTCCTTATAACTACTCTTGTAACTAAAAAGCTTCACTTTTATAACGGAAATGCACTTTTTAATTTCCTGCCTATAAAAGGTAGTCTTTTTCAATAAATCGAAGCAATGCATCATCTCTATTGGTTAGAAAATAAAATTTTGAATGCTTTCTGGCAGTTTGCCCTGTTGCTGAGTGTACCAAATGAGCTAAATAAAAATCCAACTCAGTATTTCGTACAGCATTCAAACGATAAGGATTATGTATACTTCTAATATTTTTTTGCAATTTTGATTACTTATTATTATAGAAGATCTATGGTACAAGAATACGATTATTAATATTAGCTGCCCCACTGAAGATACGATAAGAATATTACGGACAGTTTTTATAACAAACTCGAACAATTTTTCGATAGATTTTGTACATAGGATACGTAAATCGTTCTAGATAATTTGAATTTGCAAATTGGAGTTTTTCATCCAACAATAGGGCAAGGCAAACAACCAATGGATAAGAGAAAATCTAAAACTACCTTGAAATCTCAAACTTGTTTCAAATATAGTGAAAATCAAGGATTCTAGTGAACTATGTAAATGAAACAAAATTAATGGATATTTAATCATAATATTTTGTAAGAATCTATGTGTAAATTTAATTAATGTATTTATGTAAAATGTAAATATTTCACCATATATGTTTTTTTAGTAGTCGCTAATAACTACACAAAATGATGTGACGTTAAATAAATAAATGAAAAAAAATAGCGCAAAGATTTTTGCATAATATTAGTAATTGTAATGGTATAGAAATAATTAACTTGGATAGATCAAAGAATTTATTAGTTTAAAGTAAAAAATATATTTTCCTTTATATATTCTGGTCCAGTATCGGTCTTAAATTTTATGAAACCAATGTGGAGTGACCCTTTATCAAATGCAACAAGAAAGTCTTTTTTATTAGGACCCATCGATATTATTATTTTATTTTATTTCATATTATTATAAAATAAATGCTTTATTCATATCATAAATCGAAAGCAACGACAAGAAATTATTTATGCTATATGAATTACATATTTTTGGAGTAAAAAAATCGGTTTTCGTACTTTTTTATTCGATTGCTGGAAAAAAGGCCTAAATTGGTCTGAATTTGTTTATTCGTAAGATTAATAATATATGTCGAATCACTTCTTTTATAGTAAAAACTTATTAAACGACCTTATAACTTTGTATTAAATATAGCTATAGCTGATTATCATACATTTAACAATTGATAATTCATTGTTGAATATTAAATTTCAATTTTGGTTCAATGTCTTAAGTCGGCTTAGGTCGTTTTATAAGCAAACTTTTACTCAGTTATAAATGTAAATAACATTTGAAAATATTTCATGTCGTGTAAGTTTGCTCTTATGCTAACCGTATATATATCCATCGCATTTTCCGTCATGAGCTACCTTGATATCTATAATATAATAAATAATGAATGTTAGTGTTTATTAAAATAATATAGGAATCGTCATTTTATATTTGAATATGTTCTGGCATTGATATTTTCCAATAGCAAAACTTACGTGTATTATTGCATTCATTTGCACAGTTAAGTATTCCCACGTTATCATAGGTTTTACCATCAGTTCCACACACTGGATTTCCTGGTTTAATAAGAGGACAATTGCAAATTTTTCTGTCTGGCTTTGCATTCGCGCTTATCATAATGATACATGCTAAGATTACAAAATATACAGTTATAAAATAAATCAAGAATTTCATACTGTAATACTAATAAATTACTTACTAGTTAAAATAATGAAATTTCGTATTTTAAACATTGTAAATTATTATTGATATTTAAATAAGATATAAAACTTAAGATAGCTCTTCTTTTAAAGAAATTCGAACAAAAACTAGCGGCAAAAAGAAACACTGCTTACTTATATACGGTGAACTGATCAACTTCATTACAAGTGATGTGAAAAATAATAACGAAAAAACTAAAATAAGGAAATTTGTAGTTGTTATTTCATTGCGGTTTTTATTAACATATGCACGATGTAAACATGTTTTTATTATTGCGTAATAAGAAACATAACTTTAATGAGAAATTTTCTCGATAGTTTGTAATAACATTACTTTTTTGAATATCAAAAAGTTAAAATAAATAGCATTTTAAACTTGAGTACTAACATAAGTGAATTTTAAAGGGACCTAACCACCTTAAAATTACAAATAAATTGGTTATATGATTTTAGGAGAGGATAAATTATTCATCATATATTACCTATTTGTTCGGTAAATTTAAACCTATCATCACAATATAAAGGAAAGATTTTTTAAAAATTTTTATGATAGGTAAGGTCTCTTTATTCGGCCATAATACAAACTTGTATATTTCTTGCTCTGTTGCAAGGCTCTGAGAGTCAAACTTATTGGATTGGAGTTTTTGAGGTTTTATTGTGTTAAAAATACGTATAATTAAGATATGAGTGTGGGAATTTGAAATACAAAATTATTAACCAAAGTTAGAGCCTATTTAAGTCATATTTTAAGATAATAACTTTAACTATTGAATAATTCAGGCTTAAATTGGCTATAATTTTGATCAACAATTTTTAATTATTCCATGTTTTTTTGTTTTATTAGCGGTTTTTCGATATTTCACTTTTAGTATTTTGGGTTTTTTGGTATGTTTAAAATAATATCTTTTCCGACCTGAAATTTTAAATAAGCTATTTTCTCTTTTCTGTTATACACGGAAATGTCGTTTTTTGTTTAAAAGGTGATATCTTAAATGTTTTGAAGGCGAAATGATTCGAAATATGCCATTATTCATTTTTTATACTGTGTGATAAAGAGTTTCTTTTTAATTCACTACAAATTAACAACTATAAGATATTTTAATATGCTTTCTCGTCAATCTTTTTGACTATTCCAAATATTTAAAATATTTTAAATGATTCTGAGCATCTGTAACTATATACAGCAGTTCGCTGGATACTTAAGATATTATTTTAATCATTTAATGTTACAAAATCTTTTATTTATTTTTCTTACACATTAATAAATATTCTGAACATTCAAGAGTATTTGTTATTCCAGTTTGCTTGTATGTAGCTCCATGCATCACCAGTGCATTTTCCCTTGTGAAGTACCTTGATATCTATAATAAAGTAAATAAATAGTTAATTGGAATAGTATTGGCCATGTGCACAACACTAGTGACACCACGAATTTGCGGTAAATTTGAGAACTACCCGATTGCTAAAATACATTGGGTTGTGTGAAAATTTTACACATATTATTTTATTAATTACTTTATTAATTATATCTATATATAATTTGACCAATGCTAAATTGTGTACAATAATTACGTGTATAATTCTTATGTGTAAGAAACGCACTGTGCCATTTCAAATGCCTTGAAACTTTTTTGTAAGATACATATTAGTTTATCTTATATTATACAAAATTTGGCCAACGTTTTAAACGTCTGGTGATTAAAAAAAAAAAATTTCTAATTCTCCCATTAAGCTAATGCATTTTAGCAAGCGAATAGTTCTCGGATTTTCCACCAAAACGGGTAAAATACGTGGAGCGTTAGTGTCATGTACGTAGCGAATAAGCATCACCATGTAAGAGAACATATATTTTTAAAATGAATATTTGTACTTAAATTAAAATTATCCAATAACAAAACTTACTTGTGTTATTGCATTCATTTGTACAGTTAAGTATTCCTATGTTATCATAGGTTTTATCATCATTTCCACATACTGGATTTCCTGGTTTTATAAGAGGACAATTGCAAATTTTTCTGACTTGATTTGTGTCCACACTTACTACAATGAGGCATACTGTAATTAAATACAGTATTAAATACAGTTTAAAATGCATAAAAAATTTCTTTATTACAAAAAATTACTTACTACTAAAAATAATCAAATTTCGTATATCAAACATAACAAATTATTAGTCAAATTTTAAAAGACAAAGGACGTAAGATTGTTCTTCTTCTGAAGAAACTAACTAGAAAGGTCAAATACTAACTAGAAATATAGAAAACTACTCGCGGTATATTTAATTTTATTTGAAGCGATAACGCAATGTGATAATGAAATTACTACAATAAGGAAAAATATAATTGTTATTTTTCTTGCCGTATCAACGTATTTATAATGCAAACATGTTTTTATTATTGCTTGACGAGAAACTAAATTTAGGTTGAAAGTAATTTTTATAATGTGTAAAATTCATTTTTCCTGACGTTTCTTTATATGCAACTTCGACTGTGGAGTTCATAGCCTTAGGGCATAGATTGGGATAGCCAAAAGAATAAGGAATAAAATATAAGAATTTACATTGTTTAATAAGGGGGGTGCAGGTTATGTGGCCACCTTAAGACACTGTCGATATATATATATATATATATATATATATATATATATATATATATATATATATATATATATATATATATATATATATATCGGGTTTTTCGATTCCCAGTATATATATATATATCGGGTTTTGGGGCTTTGAAAACTATTGAGACATGTTATCTGAACCTTTAACTCTAATACTTCATGAATTTTTTTGCAAAAATATTTACTCTCTGAATTTTAATTAAAGAAGTTCTAAGTAGGTAAAAATTTGCTACTTTACTCACCGCCGTTTTTATCGGCATCGATTGCCATTAAATTTACAATTTTATGTACCGTATGATTTTTTTCGCTTGTATCACGCTGACAAAAGTGGTTTCTTTTCATGCATGCACCGCTAAGAAATCAGAGTTTAGATCCTTCGCATGTAAACATGATACTATCTCATAATTAAAGGGCGCGAGTAGCTGGGTCACCGCGTCTCTCAACATCTATTGACACAATACATAACTGTAGGAGTTACTGTGCCCCAGATTGACGCACAACACAGCGAGATATCGTGTAGGTGACTACATTACCTGCCTGGTCACATTATATCTATATTTATCAGGAATTAACTATTATTCCTCTTATTTCTCATGTATATAAATATAAAAACCAATATAAATTCTTATGTTATATTCCTTATTTTGTTTTATGTAAAAGCCCCTATTCACATAAACTCGTTATTCCTCCACTATTAGTACTTGATCAACAATTTCTAGAATCTTTAGAAATTGAAAAAGAAAACTATAATAGTATCAAAAGTAACCCATTTAACTTTAAATATCGTTTCAATATTTCATAAGCAGAATGTTTCAGTCAGAAACCGTAACTTTGCTATAACTTCTTCTCATTTTCTCTGCATTACAGCAACCAGTCTACTTATTACATACCAATGGACTACTGCCTAGAACAATCAAAGCTTAAATAATATTTTTGTTATTCATCTAGATCCGACTAATCTTAGTAATTATCAACCTATTGTTGTTGTATTGATCAGTGTTAGTCTTCCACATTATGCATTTTTCTTAGCGTCTCCATATTTGTGCTTCTATATAGTGCCAATAGACGACGGGGGTCTGCGGTGTGTTTATAAGCAAAGCACATGCAATTTTTACAGAGGTGCTTGTATCAACCGGAAGAAACTAGGAATCGAACCCGGGTCACTGGCGTGGGAATGCAACGCTACCAACTGAGCCACCATAGGCCCCCACATTAATCATTGAATATGTCATAACAATGTTAATTTAGAACAAAAATATTATTTTTTCCTACCAACCTCAGGAAACAATACCAACTTATGAACTGTTGTAGTCCACTAAATAGCTTGTATAAGTGTGAAAAAACAACTAGACACTTAAATCTACGCTAAAATATTCATAAAGACAATATTCATAAATTCAATATATAACATATAAATACTCCTCGCTGAAATGATAGCTCTGGTATGTGCGTTCAAAGTCGATAAGGAAGCACTCTACATACTATAATACTCACTTCGCATTTGTCGAGAGTATGTATTTTGGACTAGAAGATATTGAATTTCTTGAACTATAATTTTATTGGAGTCTGTTTCAACCTCTCTGCTTTGAAACATTTTGTACAATATTTATTTTTGCATCACATAACTTTCTCGATTCGTTGACCAATAATTTCACCTAAACCTGATGAAGAATCATATTCAGTGCCGTAAGATTTTTCCAACCAACTATCGTCAACTATCAGAGTAATAAAAGGTATATTATTTTTGTCAACATCACCTTTGGATAATCAAAAGTCTTTTTCATTAGCTTCTTTTAAGCTTGCATTACTAATAGTTATCAAATGATACAGTACTATATCTTCTTGATATTTCAATGTTTTGTCAGATATATACGGAATATGCATAACAGTAAACGTCCATGAAATTGTGAATAGTCTAAACGTTCTACTAATTTCCCTCAAACAGAGGACTAATTTATTTTAACATGTATATCTAGTAACATTTATATCCAGTATAAATAGATTTAATTGAAAAGTGGTTCAATTCTTACAACTACTGTTTTCTATTTTTGATAATTTTCTCGTTTGTATGTAATAATAGCAAGACCTTCTTTATATTCTTTATTATTATTATTACACTCTGAAGTTGCTTCATTATCGATAATTAATTTGGAGGTGAAAACTTGCTTGCATACATACATACATTAATACATACTCATACATACATAATGATTAATTTCGCTGAAATCATATTTCTACGAAACTTCTTTTACTTTAATCTTTGAAGTGTTACAATAATCAAGTGCTAGCACAGAATTGTATTTGACTATAGTTTTGTATACAAGATCGTTTATACCATCTATAACTTTTCCAAGCACTTTGCAATTATTATTAACTCATCTTCATAAGGTCAGCCACATCGTACATTTTTAAGTCGATTCAACCGTCCTCTAACCCGGATTCTATATCTATCCTCTTCCTCATCACCTCTCAAAAATCCTCGATTTGCTTAAACAACATCAGCTCCCATATATACAGAAACTGCGCAAGCTTCACGCATCCCTCCCCCCCCCCCCATCCACAACCATTCAAGTTATTCTGTGACTCCCGAGCATACGTACATACTTTTCGGTTCATCTCTCCCTCCCTCGCAACCCGGCAACGATATGACGAGCTGCTGCTGCGGCTGGCCCGCGTGCTATTGATCTTGGCGAACGTCGCGCGCTTCCTGCCGTACCGCGCGCGCTCTCTTTCTCTTTCTCTGTCCTCTTCTATAACCTCTCTCGCTCGCTCTCTTTTGCGTTCGTTATTCCTGCGTGCCGATCATGTCGCGGCTGCGAGCACGCATCAGAAGAGAGAGAGAGAGAGAGAGAGAGAGAGAGAGAGAGAGAGACGGAAGTGCGAATAGATGGATACCCGAGGTTCGTTGGAATCTATCTACCCGATTGATTGAGGTTCACGAGGGGGTTGATGAAGAGGAGGTGGTGGTTTTCTGTCTTGATGGGGGTTGTTGAAGTTCGCAGAATTGGGGGAGGAGAGAGGGGAAGAGTTTTTTTTCGGTAGGGAAGATTCTTAGCTCTGGTGGTGAAGTGAGGGCTAAAGGTGCATGGAACAGTAGATTTCTGCTTTACCGATGTTTGGACGGATGATGCCCGAATGAATACTATATTTTTAGTAAATACTTAATAATATGCCCAATATAGAATGAATATCTCAACTGAAAAACAGTACATTTGCTACTAGATAATTAAACAATTATTTACTAAAGCTAATTTAACAAATATAGGAAAGGTTAAAAAATTTATTTAAGACTACACCGAGATAAGTATTGTTTTAATGTAGCTTTAATGCATTAACTTTTAATACACTGGACTTAAAATATGGAAAAATGAATATTTCTTTATAGTTGATGCAGGTTTTCTCATATTTTGCGCGTTGCGCGCCTGAGATGCCCTAGTAATATAAATAACATATTCAAGACTTGTAAGTTTAGTTTATTGAAAATTTGTTTGGAAATAGTAATAGTTTCGTATGCGCCACATTAGCCGATTATGCACTAATCATTGATCTTTTTAAAGTAAATATATGAATCAAATTCTTGAATTCAAAATATTATTCGAAAAATAGTATACCTTAGATTATAAAAACTTATTATTTACATTTATTTAGGGTGCAAGGCTTTAATTCTGAATATCACTTTTCCAGCTAAATTTTATACTGCCGTAACCTCAAATTGATGTTTAAAAATAATCTTCATAAATAGTGATCAACCTTTAGAAAAGTTGTATGACGGCATAAAATACTATATAGAATCGAATAAAATTAAATTGATGTATTATATTTAATTCGAAGGTATATACATAAAATATTATAATATAATACACTACGCCACATTAGCCGCATCTCCCCTATAGCATTTGAATAAAATATGCAATTTCTAAAACTTGTACCACACACAGCTGTGAAATCTAAATTATTAAAAACACACTTATAAAGAAAAGTAAAATTATATTGAACTTTTTATTGTAAAAATAACCTGAAAAAAAACATTTTTGTAACGCAAGAACGATTTTCGCGTTTTTCTGTACCTATTAAGCGGGCGTAAAGGACAATTTTTTAGACCGGCGGGCGCAAAAGTAAATAAGCGGGTGCAAGAGTAAATAAGCGTACGCAAAAGTAAATAAGCGGGCGCAACAGTAACTTTTGCGCCCGCTAAAATTTTTCGGAAAATCGCTATTATATATATATATTAAGCCCCGCTTAATATGCTAGAAAAACGCAAAAATCAATACATGTGTTACAAAAAATATGGTGTGCACCAAGGGCAAAGTGGGCTTTTTTTAGACCGAGTATGGAGATTGAGTACGAGTTTGTGTATGGCGTTGAGTACGAGTCGAAGGTGAGCTAGCACGAGCCGAAGGCGAGTGCGTTTGCGAGCCGAAGACGAGTACTGCAACCACACGAGGTACACTAGGAACACAATATACTATTTCAACTCTATGTATGGGTAGCACTTTTATAATGCATTTTTTTTTACAAATCGGAGTTCGTGGTTGTGATGCGAATAAGTCAAATAAGATATCCTCAAAGTTTCAGATTGATTAGTTGTAATCTGATGCGCATAAGATTTGCTGAACATTGGAAAACCATAAATGGAGGTAACAGCACATTTTTAAAAATAGGAAATAGTTTTCTTGAGATTTTGCAACCATTTTTCTATCACAGAATATCGATAAAAAAATTATTAAAATAATTTGCATGTTTTCTGACGTTTATCTGCATAGTATGGGTAGGTTTGAGCGCTAATTAGAGTCGGTCAATTTAGGAATGCGCTGAATTGCGTGCAATTAAGATTCAGGGGAAAGTAGGCATACATAACTAATAAGTTAATTAAAATGATTTCTTTGCCTAATATCGCTATAATAATACAAAATAATTTTCTGTTATAAAAATGTATATAGTCTCCAAAAATGAAATAAAAAAGAAATCAATTTTTTCATGAAATTCTACTATAGGACTACTTCAATATATTTTGTAAACATAGTATATAAATTCATTCCATTACATAATATATGTGCACCAAATTCTTGAGGCAAATTAAAATAATAAGTACGAGGGTAGTTCAATAAGTCTTTAGAATAAAGTATAAAAACAATTTTTTTTGGGTAAATTTTTTTTTATTTTTCAACATAATCTCCTTGGAGCTCTATACACTTGGTCAATCGCTTTTTGAGTTTTTTTAATCCTTCAGAAAAGTGCGTTTTCGGAAGTTCCTCAAAATAAGCACTTACAGAGGCAATGACGTCTTCGTTGTCCGTAAAACTTTGTCCACCGAGCCATTTTTTCAAGTTTGTAAATAAGAAAAAGTCACTGGGGGCTAAATCTGGTGAATACGGTGGGTGTTCGACCAATTCGAATTTTAGTTCTTCAATTTTAGCCATTGAAACGAAGCATGTGTGAACTCGGGCGTTGTCGTGATGAAAGAGAATTTTTTTTCTCGCCAAATGTGGTCTTTTTTTTTAATTTCTTCTTTCAGCTGCTCTAATAATGATGCATAATACTCACCAGTAATTGTTTTACCCTTTTCCAAGTAGTCAATAAGTATAATTCCACGTGCATCCCAAAAAACTGTAGCCATAACCTTACCAGCTGACTTTACGGTCTTTGCCTTCTTTGGAGCTGGTTCGCCTATGGAAATCCACTGTTTGGATTGTTCCTTTGTCTCAGGAGTGTAGTGGTGTATCCATGTTTCATCCACAGTCACAAATCGACGAAAAAATTCCTCAGGATTCCGACTTATGCGCGCCAAAAGAGCCTCAGAGGCGACCACTCTATTGCGTTTATTCTCAGCTGAGAGCAAACGCGGCACCCATCTTGCCGATAGCTTTTTCATGCCTAATTTTTCATGTAGAATTGAAACAACTGCACCTATAGATATCCTTGTGGCCTCAGCTAACTCACGCACTTTTAATCTTCTATCCTTCAACACCATATCGTGGATTTTATTGATGATTTCGGGAGTAGTTGCTTCTACGGGCCTTCCTGAACGTGGTTCGTCACTTATTGATGTACGACCACGCTTAAATTCATTTACCCAGTTATAAACCGTTGCTAAGGCAGGGGCAGATGTGCCATGAACTGAGTCCAATTCATTTATCTCATATGGAGTTAAACCCTTTAAATGAAAATGTTTAATTACCGCTCTGAACTCGTTTTTTTCCATTTTTCTTAACAAGCAATTTTTTTTTCAATTGGTTATAAAAACACGTAAACTCAGAAGATGTGGACTGTGACTGCACCATATATCTAGTCGGGAGTGGTGCTGACTGAAAACAGATGATTTGGAGCGATTCGCGCGCCATCTGTTGGTCATTCTAAAGACTTATTGAACTACCCTCGTACTGAAGATATAAATGCAAACTGAAATTTGGTGATTTATTTTTATGCTTTAAATTCGAATTTGAGACTTAATTAGATACACACATTGTGCAAGAAATTTAGTTCGATATATAATTAATTTAGCATGAGAAATTTCATTAATTAATTACATGAAATATTATTATGTGTATATATGGAATAATTTCCATTAAATTATTCAATTTTTCAAGATTAATTACGTACATAATTAATTCATAGCAATTAATGCGTTTAACAAAATGGCGCTTTTATATTCCACCTATAAGGTATAAGGTAATGTCCCACTGCCTGGACACGTCCCACTAACTGGACACTTGATAAAACATGTATTATTACGGAATTGATATTTATTTTAACGCAGATATTTTCCGAAATTATAATCCAGAATTTATTATTTTAATGATTACATCAATTATATTCTTACTTTTATCTTGTTTTGCAGAGTATAAAATGATTATGTAAACCTACGATCATGTTCTGGGCAATGCATGTGCATTGTTAAGAGTTAGGTTAGGAAATACCACTTTTTATGCACGCCCGCTCCAAGGGTGAGCCTTATATTTTCGTCATCGCAAGAAGTATAATAACTTGGAAATTAACAAATTGTTGCATAAAAACATGTTTTAGGATAAAAGGAACCCATTTCGAGCATATCCTAAAATGTATATATGGATTATGTGTATGTATGTATGTAATCAAGTTTATAAATTATATTAGCGAGCTCTTTGTCATAGCGTCTGAAATCTATAGGAGATACTTGTCTTATCATTGGAAGCTGACAGTTCTATTTTCAGCCAAATCCGATGTGTATATTCTATGTAGGACCACTTTTATACATATTATTTGAATATTAAAAAACCAAATTTTAACTGTATTATGAATAAATTAAATTTTTTCATAAAATATTCTACTGTAAAGTTGTAGATCTCGAAAAAACACAACTTTTTTGCATGTAATGCTTTTTGCAAAAATGTTACTAAAGCCGAGTTGACTGAGAAAAAACGAAAAATACAGCACAAAAAGGCATAAAAAATCGAATTTTGACTGTAGGTACCTTTTGCTAAATTCTCCATGGTAAAATTGTTGATCTCGAAAAAATACATCTTAGATTTTAACACTTTTTACCAAAAAACGTCACTAAAACCGAGTTCATTGGCGAAAAGTACGCTAAAAACTGTGTCTGCCCAATACATAGACATATGTATTACGATGTTGTTTTGATTACGAAGTTAAGTTAGAAATGCACTCAAATATTCTTAATGTCTTAAAAATTATAATTATGTTTTGCTACCCATCATTAATGATACAAATGATACTCTATACACCATAATGATGAGATTTTCTAAGTATATTCATTAATAATTCGCATCAAGAAATCGTAAAATATATGTGTCTAGGTATTCGGACTACATTTTGTGGACGCTGGTACATGGACGTTTAACATTGTCCACTTTTTGGTTTGTTAAGGAGTATCTAGGCGTACATATATGTCATAAAAACAAACATTTTTTACTGCAATTTTGATCTCACATAATGATATTTATTTTAAATTCAGAATCTTCATTAAAAAACGAAGAAAATGAGCCCCGGTTTGTAAAAAATGACTGCGTCGTTTTCAAGATATAGAAGATAAAAATAAGAACGAAATAAACTTAACTTTAAATAACTCTATTATTTTTTTCTCGAAAAAGGAAAATGATAAAGGCTTGAAAGTTTTATAAAATATTCTTACCCATATTCCTAATTACCTAAAATTTATTAAAAACTTTTCCATTTTAAATTTTCCAGATATCACCGTTTAAACAAAACACGACGTCTTCGTGTATAACAGAAAAAATAAAGTAGCTGATTTAAAATTTCTGGTCGGAAAAGATAGGTAATTTTATGCTTTTTCTAATGCATAAAAAATGAATCGATGATATTATTTCAAACATACCAAAAAATCCAATAAAGTAAAATTCAAAAATCGAAAAACCGCTAAAAAAATAAAAGAAAACATTGAAAAATACCAAATATTTTTTTCAGTCCTCTTCCTTCAAAAAAACAAAATCATTGAATCCTAATACATTAATTTTGACCGTGAATGTTCATAGTGATCTTCATACACATTCGTCCACACACACACATACACACACACCCACACGCACACGTACACGCACACGCACACGCACACGCACACACACATCCATTCGGACATCCTTTTAGACATTTTCTAAATATAGTGTATTTTGATTTCTAATGTCTCATAATATGTTTCTATAAAGTATTTAGCAAAACTTTTTTTTAGCATCACTAAACTTCCTCTGCGAGGAAACAAAACTAACTGAATAGAAATTGGGACATTCATTCACTTCACTAAAAACATTTCATAGGTAATTGATAAAAATAAAATTGGAAAGAATCCTACGTTTTTTTCAATAAAAAGAAATATCACTACGTTTTCTTCATTCAAAAAAAAATATGTACTACATTTTCTTCATTCAAAAGAAAATTAACATGATTTTTAATACAATTGAATGAGCGACCAGTATTTTCTACAAAATACTAAAGGACCGAAAAACGTGTTTGCGGTAGCAGGACGTAGCTGCGCGCAAGCCGCTTTAAGTTGATTTTTATAAAAACACTCGCACGCAGAGGTAATTCAGATGTCAAAGAGCCGGCTCTTCATCTGGCTTTGGGAAACGAGGCCAGCAGTAGCCTGTTTCGACGGCACAAATTGGCAAAGTTACATTGTTTATAAGGTTTCTCTTGATGCATCAAAGAGCCTGTGTGAGAAAGAGAGTGAGGAGGAGAGAGAGAGAGTGAGGAGGAGAGAGAGAGAGAGGGGGTGTAAAGAACAGAAGATTGTAAAAGAGGGCCACATAGGAAGCTCCGCAAGGGAAGACAATAAGTTAAATGAAGATTGAATGCATCTGGTATACATATTGATGGCGTCATGCACGTGCAAATGTTGTTACGTTGAGCAAAAGAAGAGAAATTGATTGATTGATATCGTTTTATTTGCTATAGTCACCTTGACCACATAACATATTATTTAATGCCATTTTGTAGAACGTATAAATAATAATATTATAATAATGAACATATAATTATAACTAAAAATTAAAAATATTCGATGGTGGTAGTATATCTGCCTACAATTATACATAGATATAGGGTGAACGTACCGCTTCTGGCTACCTTAAGGAGGCTCCATCGTCTACCATACTAGTCAAATTGAATCGAAAATTTGATGATAACTTTTATGCATATATTTATACTTAAAAATCTTAAATGTATTTATAATGTATATAAATGCAGCAAACTTTTAATAATATAAACATTAACAATTCAATAAATATTAATACAGATACTATTTTGGATTCGGCAGTGAATAACATATGCGAGAAGGACAGGTTCGTCTTTCGAGCATGCGCGCCGATGGGTGGTATATAGCTATATCTACATATATTACTATAGCGTCGTGTCGTGCGTCGTGCGTGCTGCATGTAAACAGTTCTAGTTGATAAGTATTATTCTAGTTGATATTATTTAGTGTATTATGTGAAAATTACGGAACCTAAAAAAGTTTGGGATGCTAGAGATTTACGTGGGCCCATAGTTAAATTTTTATTGTTAATTTATATTTAAAATAATTAAAAAACTAAAAACTATAATTTCCAGAGTATTTTAATTATCCATAGACTTTATTAATTAAAATAAAAAATACAATTATGACGATTTATTCTTTATTGAATGTTTTTGTTTGAAATTGGAATCTCAAATTGCGCGCGCTTCTCCCAAACGCCGTAGCCAAGATGGCCGCTCAGCTGCTTTCCCTACAGCTGCCGGATATAACCCGAATTTATTTAAGCTTTGGCTAATATCTCTTTTTATAGTTCGATAACCGATATTTTAAATAATGTCATTTGAAAGAGGAGATTTTTTCCTACAAAACTGATATAATGACATTACTGGACAAATCAGATTTCATTCGTAATTAACTGATTCAACTTTGTCTGCCATAAGAGTCCATGTTAAAATTGCCAACTTTGAGCTCAAATTTCTTGAGTTTTTGGCCGATAAGCGGTATAAATAAGGGCACCGTTAGATTGAGCGTATTCTAAACTTTAAAAAATGATATGTCCGAGTTCGAGACATTAGGCGCAGGAGCCTCCTTAATTTTTTTTTGATTTTCGAGAACGTATTTACTACAGTAAAATATAATATTTCATCATTCAACAAATTTGTACATATGACAAAACACATGTATTTGATAATTTCATAGTTCGTTTTATGAAAAACCCTGAGGAAATTTCACAAATAGAAAAACCAAAATAAAACTCATTTTTCACCGGTTTTGGCCACCTAATCACTAGTTTTGACCATAGGGGTGTACGGGTTTTGGCCACTATCGAAATTGATGTTTACCATGAAAATATTTTCATATTATCAATGATTTTCAATAAAAATGCATACATTTAACAATAAAGCAGTTATTTATTGTAAATGTTTGGATTTAATCTCTTTTAAAATATTAAATTATATATATTTTGTATACTAAAGTATACTCAACGTGGAAGAATTTCTGGTCGAATGCGTTTGAAATCGTCCAATGAGCTTAGCGAAAACGTGCGTTCAATCCAATGAGACCAAATGAAATGGCAGTATTTTAAAAAAATTCAATCGCATTTGTGATGCTAAAGCTACCTGACATTTTTAGCAAATATCATTATTAAGCGTTATTGTCCTAAACAAAAACAACAACTTGCCAGAGAGATATTTTCGGAAAAGGGGGTTTAGTATCACCTTAAAATAATCATTTTTCTTTCTTAGAACAGTTTTTCCTTTCTTCACATTGCTACAAAATTCGTTTCTACATTAAAATTGATTCAACAGGGAAGAGACATGGTATCTCAAATACACTGAAATTATTTTTTATTCCATAGAATAGTGTTAACATAAACCCAAATCGCCTTTTTCGTGAAGATTGAAACTTTTATATAATTTATAAATATTAATTGAAAGTTTATAACTTTCAAACAGCGTTTAAACTGCTAGTTCTTCTGATTGGTACATAAATTCAACATGTCTGCCGTAGCATGCATCTTTTTTCGTTGGTACATTAAGAAATTTATATGTTATAGTTTCAATTATGATGGATTTAGATCACACGTATAGAAAAATCTTTTTAACATTTTTTATGTATTATTGGTCTTATTTATTCCACAATATTTTGTAATTGGGTTGTATTATTTTTTTTTTTTTTTTTTTTTTTTAACGTCGCCATGTTTGTGCTCCCATGTGGTGCTAATCGACGACGGGGGTCTGCGGTGTGTTTGTAAACAAAGCACATGTAATTTTTACAGAGATGCTTGTATCAATCGGCAGAGACTAGGATTCGAACTCGGGTCACCGGCGTGGGAATCCGACACTCTACCGACTGAGCCGCCGCAGGCCCCTGGGTTGTATTATGACTGATGATCTATATATTGTTTATCATGGTGCGCAGCCATGTTTGGGCGCGCTTTAAATTCTAATTTGAAATTATATAATTTTAAAAAATTCTCATGCACCAAAAATGGACTTAAAAAATTTCTTTCTTTCACTTTTGTGTACAACTTTACTTATACTTTAATCAAAAAAATAATGGAAAAATCATGTCTCTTCCCTATTCGAAGACATTTTGATGAATGAAATATAACCTATTATAACCTATAGCATACTTTTGATGCCTCTAGTATTTTACTTAAATTAACCTTTTTACTGACTAAAAACGTCGTTTGAAATCATATTATCTATTTCGTAGACTTACAAAACTTAAAATAATTATGTAAAAAGTAAACCTGATATATTTTTATGACTGAGGTACTATGTCCAAAACTAGTATATTAATGTTTTTATTGTACCACTTTTGGCCACTTCTTTAGTTTCTGTAAAATTACAGTTTTCTTTGTAATTTTTAAATTTATCTGAATATTTTAACCTAATTAATTGTACCTATGCAGTTATTTTTTTACCGCAAATGATATTGCTAAGTAATATGAACATTTTGGTCATCTGCTTCTCTTGTCGATTTGCATAAAAAAATGCCATTTTCGACGCATCTCAAACTAAAAGTATTTCATCTGTCAAAACATACTGAGCTAACTGTACCATGAGTATTATACAATGTTCTAGAGTACTTAAAAATCATGTTAATGCCGAAGTTGTATGGAATTTGACAGTTAAAACTTTTAAAATGATTAAAATTATGTTACATGGCCAAAACAGGAGCACTGGCTACAAACGGTACATTCACCCTAATATGTGCATACAATAGAAAGAACCGCTGCGAATTCATTGGCACTTAGTTTCCTCAAACTAAATAAATTGTTTCAATATACATTTCTTTATTCTAATACATTGTTTTAAATTGCTTGATTTCTTATTAATAGCTCAAAAATGGTGTGCTTTTTATCATTGATTGTTGTCAAAAGATAAATTACAAAAAATTATAATCTTATGATCATAAATTGCATTATCGATTTCAAAATATCGTAAAATAGAAAAATCCTTATTAAACAAAAGCGAATCGAGGAATCTTTATTTTTTTGATTTCGTATGTTCATCAAAAAACAAATAAAAATTCATTTGTTTAATAAAAAATTATCGTAACATTCTCGAGTATAAGCAATCAAAATTAATAAAAAAATATAACCTCAAATAATTTGAAAGATAAAAGACCTCATAGTCTGAGCAAAGATCTCAGTCAAGAGATAGTGGAAAGCTACCTTTTTCAGCTCAATATATTTTAAATTTTATCCATCATACGTTTCCGAAATATCGCTGGTTGAATAAAAAATGACGTTCTCGAATATATATCAAAAGAGTTTATCAAAGACTTTGTGTTGGTGAAAATAGGTAATATTATGCTCTGTCAAATAGATTTACACTAAAGTCATCATATAATTTCTGAAATGCCAAAATAATTACCTTAGCGATTTCAGAATGTCGTTAAATATAGATAAATCATTGTAAAATAAGACCGGGTCGTATCATACCTTATAGATAGAATAGCGTAGATTTTAAATTAAATCACAAATAAAGTATCCTAGATTATAAATAGAATACCGTAGGTTTTAAATAAGCTATATACAGAATGTAATATTATAGGAAAATGTAATATTATTATAGTTAATTATAGTTAGTTATAGAGGCTGATATTTCTGCCTCTGCACTACGCGAGCGTGTCGGTCTCTTTTTTGACCTGCTGAGTAATATTTATAAAGAAAAGCGGTAGTAAAGGGATATCTATCTCAAGTAAAGGGGTTTCTTAGACAGTTAGAAAAAATATCATCAATTCAGTGAAAATATTTTGAAAGAGCATAAAATTACCTATTTTTTATCACCCAAAAATTTCCAAACAGGTAGCTTTTTACTATCTCTTGGCTTGGTTCTTTGCCCAGATCGTGAGGACTTTTATTTTTCAAGATATTCGAGGTTATATTTTTTTTCAAAAAATTCCTGATTGCTTAGTTCATGGGTATTGTACTGCAATTATTGCCCACTGAATGCTTATTTTCTTTTGTCTTTTGACGAAGATTTTAAATCAAAAAGAATTTACAAGATTCATCGAATCGTTTTTGTTTTATAACGTTTTTTAATTTTTTAAGATATTTTATTTAAAAAAATATATTTTAATAGCTGATTTCTTGCATGTTATTCGGTTATTTGTGACCAACTAAAGCTAATTCTATTATATTTTTCGACGAAGATTTAAAATCAAGATTGAAATTCAAAAAGAACTATTAATTCGTTTTGGTTTTATCACGTTTTTTTCATTTTATATGATATTTTATTTGCAAAAAAAATCGGTTTTATAAGTCTTTTTATTCTTTACAAAAAAATTTTAATCGCTTTTTTCTGGAGTATTATGCGGTATCTTTTGGCTCTTCGAACCTCTTTTTATATTTCTTTATTAAGATTTGAAATAAAATAAAATAGAATATTCGATTAATTTTTGCATTATAACGTTTTTTCATTTGTATGATATATTTGTAATAATTGAATAAATCCGTTGTTCATAAACTCGAACAAAATTACAAAATTACGAAACAATTTCGTTTGTAAATGTAGTATATTTGTAATATATTCATAGATAAAATTTAATCAATAATTATAGAGTTTCATAATTTATTATTGTCAATTGAAAAAAATGTAACTCGATATGCAAGTTTTTACACAATTTAAATAAACTATTTAAATTATATTTTATAATCTATACTATAATTTTGCATATATTCAAAGAATGATTTATTTATTTCAGACCATAAATTGAGTTTGAATAGAATCAAAAATATTAAATTTTATTCATTTATAGTTGAATATTTTCTTGAATTTTAGATTTTGTCTAATAGGTGTGCGTAAAGAACTTTCTTTAAAAACCCTTGTTATCACAAAAATATATGTACTTTTTAGTTAATTGCTATATTTTTTATGTTTTCTATTCGAATATAATTTGTAAGGAATAGAATTTAATTGAGTTAAAATTACGGTTCTCAGTTAAACTGAGTTTGAATGAACTATTTTAAATGAATTACTTGAATTTGAATAATTACATTAATGAACATTTTTAAGATTTTCTTAGTTACATATTATAATCTTATCTTAAATTTATTTGTAAGAATGGTATGGATTATATACATTAAAAAATATTTTAATTAACAATATTGTTTCATAATATGTGCTAAACTTTTGCATAAGTTTAAATTACAAAATTCAAATGCATACATACAATACGTATATACATATATCTTGACAAATTAAAAAGTAATAAACTTGTCCAGAGTCTTCCACCACAGTATTAAACAGAATAGACAATATCATATTGGAAAAATTTATAAATTTTGAGGTAGCTAAGTGCCAATGAATTGGCAGCTATTTTTTCATTTGTGAAATTCCCTCGGAGTTTGTCATAAAACAGACGATGAATTCATCAATATATGGGTTTTAGAGTGTGTATAAATTCTTTTAATGATTAAACATTATATTGTACTGTAGTAAATACGTTCTCGAAAGTCAAAAGAAACTTAAGGTGTCCAGAATCGGTACGTTAACTCTACTTACGTCAGAACTTACATAAGGATTTATGTAGATATTGTCTACAAAAAAGTCACTAAAAATGGTAAATCTCGTTTATCTTGTATTCGCTGTTAATATTTATGTCTCCTTTTACTCTTTAATTTGTTAGGTATAAGTCGCTTTGAAAATGATTCTCAAAATTATTGATGCATAAGGAGAGAAAGCTAGTTGTTTATTTATTCATTTCGATTAATACATAAAAAGTAGCTTTTTCTTTTTACACATTAATAATTTAAGAACTTTTTTCAGATCATTTTATAGTAAACTATTTGCGGAGGTAAGCGAGACTCGAGAGATCAAAAACGAATGAGAGTTAAAAAAAGATTCGTCAGTTAAAGTAATTGTTTTAAATAGTCAATATTCTACAGTCTTGACGCCACAATATTGATAATATTTTTTTTTATTTGATCTAGAGACTGTCACGCAGTACGACTAAGTCCAAATAATCAGTAGTCTTACACCAAGAGAAAATGCTTTCAACTTAGCTCCACGCCAAATCCATCCACACAGCGAGATGGTCGCAAAAGAGCAGCAAAGCTCGAACGATAACACCACATTACTGAACGTGGCAGTACCACTGCACTCCTCCCGCAATCGATTGTCTGTCTGTATCTCGCGGTAATATATGGCCCCAAAACGCATCTCCGGAGTATATTACATGGCAATGGACACGTGATACCGCAGAGGATCGCTCCTTGCGAAAGTCGATACGTATATAGTCTTGGGGTAGGCTTTGCGAAACTTTCTTGGCTCACGCAAGCCGCCCCGCGGTAGGGTCTTAGGAAAACGATACGCGGGAGGGGTATTAACTAATGGCCGAAGTTCAGGAATGCGAAGAGTCATATAATGTAACGCTTATTTTGATTTCTGTTATCTTGGAAAGTGATAGTTTTAAAGGTTTGGTAGAAGATTTTTCTCATTTAATGGGTATGCTTTGTGTGTATTTTTAGAGAATCTTTTACCAGATTATGACTTTTTGCAAGCAGTTCCGTTTCATTAATATAAACATTTAATTTATTGTGTCATTAAGACTCTGAATTAAATAAGTCAATTTTTAGTCACTTATCTTTCACCGATACGCAGGCTCTGTATGAAACATATTCAGAATATTTTGAAAACAATGAAAGCTGTCATTTCATTTACCATATCATTCGATAAAATTACTCCATATGGAATTAAATACTTTACAAGCATTTATTTTAATATTCTCTCAACCTTGATGAGGTATTTAACAAAACAAACTTAAGGAACCGAAGAAAAAAAAACACTGATAACAGCTAAAGTTTTGAAAAACTCTAACCGAATGAAAATCGGCATTTCATATACCATTTTTGCAGATAATTATAGATCTATAAAGGGTATTTTTTTATTCTTGTCGTCGTTCTTGCGCTATTTCAAATTGTACCTTAAGTTCACTATATCGATATCGGTTGAAGTTCTGTCTGTTCACGTTTCTTTTAATGCTGTGTTGGCAGATGTGCTTCTCTTTTTTATTCACGAAGAAAATATCTAAATACTTGTATTATAGTATAACGAAATTCACGATTTTAAGCATTAGAACGTATATGCGATGAATGTCCAGGGTCCAGGAAAAAAATGCATTATTTCAATGCTGTTTGATTATACTTTGATCCAGGCACTCATCAGTGTGCACTCACTCGTTCTCTTCCGGTTTGTCCATCCCCTTCACTTTCTTTGAGCTGTTCCGAAACTCGCAAATCGAAAAAAAAATTAGCGGCATAGAACTACGGGAGAAATTCAAACAATTGTAGTATGCCTCGGACTGAAGCTTCTAATGCATGAATTTTATAATAAAATACCAAGGAAAGTCATACTAGAACAGCTAGAGTTTTTTTCTACGTGTAACCATTCTAATAGTAGTAATTTCTGTTGTATTAATGCTCGTCACTTTTTCGAAAATTCGGACAAAATCCCAAATGTTATGACCTGATTTGGAATTAAATAAATAAATAGCTGATTATTATTTATATAAAAAACACGAAACACAGAATCAATTCAATTCAAGATACAAAACATTTGCTCGTGCAATATATCTTATCTGATCAGCTGTCATCAGTGGACTGTTGTATATGAGCGGCCCGTTGGCAAACATAACGATACGCAACTTTTGTATAGCACGCACATTCATTCTCTAGATTTCATAATATATTGTGATTAAAAGATAGGATTTCTTTGTATGTAAAGTCTTAAAAACTATTTAAAGTATTGTTATAATTTTATTTTGATTATAGAAATAGGTTCTCTGATTTTTTATTTGTATTAATTAATTAATGAGTAAGTCAGTTGGCCAGTTAGGGAATTTCTGTCACATATAGAGATAAAGAGATATATTATAATAAACAGTCAACGTTTCGTTGTTTTCTAATAACAAAACTGATTGCGTTGAAATTTAATTCGCAGCTTCTGTACGTCGTCTAGACTATCATCACTATATTTTATCTGGTTTATTTACAAAACTTATTTATTTTTCATTATCAAATGATGAAAAAAGAAGTTATTTGTAGAAAAGTATTATAATCCACATAATTAAATAGAAACAACTGGATATATAAGAACAATTTCATATAAAATGTATAGAAATACGCATTAGGTGGTTCTATACCCTAAATCACTCAAAAAGTAAAATTTATTTGTGGGGTTATATTATAGTATAATTGATATAATCAAATGAATATTTAAAGACCTCATAGATATCATAACTCTAAAACTAAATAAAGTTCTAATGATTTTAATAAAGTAATTAACATTATGTAGCATAGAAAATAAAAACTTTCAATGCATTTTTCTCCACATACATTTTTTATGTTGATGATGTTCCATGCGCACGAGGTTTAATTTTTTTGATAAGATAGTAAGATAATACTTATTATATTTACATTGGAAAACTTTTGTATTATGTTTTAATTTTTTCATAAAATTCATATTTGAAAAATAATAGCCTCAATCAGTTAAAAAAAGTTCAAAAACAGAACATTTTTACGGTTTTTCGAAATGTGTTTTGTTATGCTTGATACTGAAATAAAAAATTTTTTTTTGAAAATGTAAACCATACAATGTTTTTTTTTTCTGTTAAAAATGTAAAAAGATGTGATAGAAAAGCCTTTGAAAAAATTGTATATAATGTAATATACTTAAAATTCAGAGCGTTGTTTCGGAAACTGGCAGAATTTGACTTTTTGGATATACAACCACCTTAATCAGCCTAACGTAAATCAAAAACTCACCCAACATAATGCATACAGATCTCACGCACAGCAGTGACATGTTTTCTAAAGCAACCGGAATTTCCTCCATCTCAACCCGTATTTTATACCATCCTAAAACGTAACATTTATAGCATTTCCACTGGTAGCCAGGATTTCTGCATTGCAAAGAGCTTTCTCTCTGTCTCTCTCTATCTCTCTCTCTTTCCCTCTCTCCCCCCCTCAGCCTCGTCCAAAATATTTATCGTGCTCAAAGAAAAATAATTCTTCACAGCGCTCTCTGCTCTCTCTCGTTCCCTCTCGCGGGTTAACATGCATTTGCGCGCGCAAGCGTGCCACGCCGCGTCGCGCAGCTTCGCGTGTTTGGATTCCACTCGTGCACCGACGGTTGCAACAGCGACGGCGACAGCAGCAGCAGCAGCCTCTGGACTTTCCTGTCACGTTTGCGCGACACTCCGACAATATTACGTCGCTCGATCCCTGCCTGCCTTCCTGCCGCGACTTTTTTGGGTCGACTCGCGTCCCCCGCGCTGTTTGCCAGAGCCAGAACATTTTAATTTTACGGACGAGTTGAGATTATTTATTTATCAATACGGCTGCATGTTTATTTTTGGAATTTCCGGACAGCCGGAGGAGGACATGCGAGGGCCGGCGAATGCGCTGCGAATGCGTTATTATGAATGCGGAATGGAAGGGCAGTTTGGACGAATCGAGGGTTGAGCTGCATTTTTCCGGGGGTTTGGAAATGCGAGGAATGTAGAAGGATGTAGAAACTTTTATTTTAAATACCGAATACTGAAGCGAATGGAATTATGTGATTATAACATTTTTCTTTGCCGATCAATTTTAATTTAAACAACTTCTTTGAGTAGGTTTTAGAAGTAGGAAATAACGTATCAAAGATTGATTAAGATAAGGTTATTACAAAACTTACAATGAAATATAGTAAGTATACTTACTATATACAGTCAGCTTTAAGTACTGTTTACATTAGTACAAAGTGCGGATATATATTCCATGTGTCCCCCACCAAACCGTTGATAGGCAAAAGTATAGGTGGAAAAAATTTACCTGGAAAAAATCATAGTGAAAAAATTTGGAAACCCTTTTCGTATTTTACAATCCATAATGAGGAGAAGATAATCCGTGGAGGAAAGGTCGGGGCTGAGACTACCGATCAAGAGAAACAACCTCTAAATCGATGAAAAAAATAGTTTACTAAAATTTTGTATAAACAAGTAAATACAAAAAATGGTAGAAAACATATTAATGTACAAAAAATGCCGATTAAAATCAAATTTGAATGATGAAAATTGGATAAGTTTTACTCAATGTATGTCCACTAAAGAAATTAATCACAAGCAAAATGCGCTCTTTCAAAGTGAAAACTACGTTAGGCATTTTGGACGAAACGAAAGGTGTCGATTGCTAAAACAATGCACGAAGTGTTATGGTGAACCAAGAACTACAGACTGAATCCGTTCTTGAGTTCTCCGTCGTCTTTCGTCGACAAAAATGCAATGAAACAACATATTGTCCATCTGGGAAAAGCAAAGATAAGAATTTTCACGGGGAATCCCGATAGCGTGGCACATGTGTTCTGGCTTGTGCCAATTGCTTTCAAAATTGTTACCTATTTCGAATAACTCTTACTGAGGACACTGCAGTTTGCTAGAAAGGTTTAAATAGCTTGTAAAATAATTTACAGGTAAAATAAGTAAAGGTATATCCGTGAAGTGCCGCATAACATATTTATATCATTTTCACCACACTGCGCGTAAAGTGCTGACTGTACGCCCTCTCAGCAGGCCGTACAGTACCGCATGGACTGCCTAGGGAATAAAGTGACTTGCGCATGCGCGATGCGCCATTTTCCGCTCTCGACTGCGTCTCGAGCGGTAAAACAGCGCGTCGCGCGTACACAAGTCACTTTACTTCTAGGCAGAGCATGGGGTACTGTACGGCCTGCTGAGATGCGTACAGTCATTTCTTTACGGGGGTGTGGTGAAAAGTAGTATACGCACCTCTGGAGTACAGTAGGCAAGCATGCACTGTGTGAAATGCCGACCTCGCTTCGCTCGGTCGGCAACGTCACACAGTGCGTACATTGCCCACTTTACTCCCTCGATGCATAATGTACTATTGTATAACGTTATAAAGTTCTCCGATTTTTCTCTGGGGTTAAAAATTGTACAATTTTTGAATAGTTGCAAATTTTTTTTTATAACGATTTAGGTCCCGGCCAAAGCTAGTTTCCAACAATAAGCCTGCAGGGTGGTGTAATGGAATATAACGGGTAGCAGGAAATAAATAAAAAAAAAGATTCAATTTTTATTTATTATTAATAAGTACTTTGTTGGTTCTCGTGGGTCATGGGTGATTATAAATTAATACCTTTTCGCAGGTCTTACATGCAATAAATTAATACTCCTACACCATACATACATTTCATACATTATCTTCATATCCGATCTTCTTTCTTCCGAATAATCAATACTGTTAATCCATCCTGTCGTTCAGGGCCCTGATAATTTCAGAATACAGCAATGAATGCAATACCATACTAAGAGAGTACTATCGAGGCTTATTAGCTTTAGCCAATATACAATTTAGTCTGTCAAGACTTCGATGTTCGCAGGCGAGTCGCCGACTCGCCTGCTCGAGAGACAAACAGCTGCTGACACTTTGATGTCTAGATCTTGACTGACTTTTAAACATTTAGCAATTGATGGAAATACTTTGTCTCTCTCTCTCTTTCTCTCTTCATTTCCCCACCTTTTCAATTTCTCCTTTCTTTTCTTTTCTTTTCGTAGTTATTATAATACGTTACAGTGGTGTCATAAAACGACGCCATCGACAGAGAGCCAGCACGCCGGTTGTCACGAAAAATGTCTCTTCATTTATGGAATAACTTAACTAATTAAAAAATATTGTTTATTATTAATAAATAAATCTATTTATACAGAATGTCCGATGCCAACGAATTTCGAATGATAAAAATCGGATAACATTTGCCTTATCAAAAAAGTGATCCACGTAATATCGGACTATTTTAGTATTGTAAAATTATTTTACAAGATATTCAAACCTTTCTATCAAACTGCAGTGTCCTCAGTAAGAGTTTGTCGAAACAGGTAACAATTTTGAAAGCAATTGGCTGAAGCCAGAACACATGTGCCACGCTATCGGGATTCCCCGTGAAAATTCTTACCTTTGCTTTTCCCAGATTTGAATAATATGTTGTTTTATTGCATTTTGTCGACAAAAGACGATGGAGAACTCAAGAACGGATTCAGTCTGTAGTTCTTGGTTCACCAGAACACTTCGTGCATTGTCTTAGCAATCGACACCTTTCGTTTCGTCCAAAATGCCTAACGTAGTTTTCACTTTGAAAGAGCGCATTTTGCTTGTGATTAATTTCTTTAGTGGACATACATTCAGTAAAACTTATCCAATTTTCGTCATTCAAATTTAATTTTAATCGGCATTTTTTGTACATTAAAATGGTTTCTACCATTTTTTGTATTTACTTGTTTATGCAAAATTTTAGTAAATTATTTTTTTCATCGATGGAGAGGTTGTTTCTCTTGACAGGTAGCCTCAGCCCCGACCATTCCTCCATGGATTATCTTCCCCTCATTATGGATTGTAAAATACGAAAAGGGTCTCCAAATTTTTTCACTATGATTTTTCCCGGGTAAATTTTTTTCACCTATACTTTCGCCTATCAACGGTTTGGTCGGGGATACATGGTATACACTAGATATATAGGGATACATTTATTGCTTATATGATTTGTTTACGCCATTTTTACAGGTCTTAGTCATATAGGTACATTTCTGTAGATTTGAATTTCGCGCCATTTCGTGCGGTCAATTGCGACGTTGCGTGACCGTGACCATGCTAATGTAATTCGTGGGTTAAGCGTAGCCTAAGAAATACATTAACAAACGCGTGAACACTGTAACGGTCTTTTTGTTTTTTCCGATATTATATTGCCTTGTTTGAATTCCAAGTAGTCGCTGGATACGTTACAGTGTGAACGCATTGTTGCGCCGCGCGCTGTTGTTTACGTTTCGGCCGGCCGTATTTTCTCGGAATCGAGGCGCCGCGCCGAATGTGTATGTTTACAGCCTTGCTCTCGTTGCGTGCGAGTCGTGTGTGCGGCGTTTAGCAGCGTTCATTTAGGATATAATATTTTGTGCTTCTAGAAACTCATAGGTACGTTCGTCGATTCTACCGAGTTTGCGTCATGGCTCCTGTAGCTTTGAAAAAGCTGACTGCGTTGCAGACGTCGCGCGAGGCCGAGATTGAGAGTACACGCGCGCGTTTGGCAGCTAAGCCGCGTGAGTCTCTCAATAAAAATATAGTGCAGGCGCGACTTGAAGCGGTGAGAGGTATTTGGGCAGAGATTTGGAAGACGCACTCTGAGATTATCGTTAGGGAAGACGCAGAGACAGATGCTTACGTTGCCGATAACTGGTTTAGTCGTATACAGGGTATTTTTGAGAATGCCCTTGACGAGTTTCTGACGTTGTTTACGTTTTTTGATAAGCCTGATGGCGATACCAGTATATCGGAGGCGAGCTCAGACCGTGGCTCTGGCGCTCGTGTAGCTAAGTTGCCTCGAATTCCTCTACCTACGTTTACAGGTAAATACGAGGATTGGGCTAGTTTCTGCGATCTTTTCACTACGCTCGTTCATGATCTCCCTAACTTGTCTGATGCTACAAAGTTGCAGTATCTTAAACTTTGCCTGAAGGATGGGGCTGCTGAACTCATCAAGGATGTAACGACCACCAGCGTCAACTATGCCAGTACGTGGCAGGCTTTGAATGACCGTTATAATAATCCTCGCTTGATTATTAATAAACTTTTGACTTCCTTCATGGAAATTCCGCATTTAAAAAGGGAGTCAGCTTCTGAGCTTCGCACTTTCGTTGATGAGGCGCAGCGAATTATTCGGGCGTTAGGGAATTTGAAGCTTCCTGTAGAGCACTGGGATGTTTGGCTCGTATTTTTGTTGTCCGATCGCTTAGATTCGGAGTCGAGGAAGCTGTGGGAAGCAAAGCTGAGCGCTAAGGAGCAAAAATTCGATTCAGTCGAGAATTTGACGGAACCTGTTGCTGATAGGTCGCTTCCTAAGTTTTCAGATCTCGTTAGGTTCTTGGAGACGAGAGCTCAGGCTCTTAGCATGGTGACTGATGAGCGCAAGGCGGAGAAAAGGCCGGCTTCTACGTCGACATCGGGGCCTCAGGCTCGAAAGGTTTTTCATGCTAGTTCCTCTCGATCGTCTGAGATTACAAAGTGCTCTCTTTGCTCCGGTTCGCACTCTCTCGCTCGATGTTTCAAGCTGAAGGATAAGAGTCCCCACGAGCTGTTTGCGACCATTAGACGTTTACAGCTTTGTTTTAACTGCTTCGGATCGCATAGGGTTAATGCTTGTAACACTTCGGGACGTTGTTCGATCTGTCAGGGCAAGCATCACACGCTCTTGCACATCAAACACCAGGGAAATTTGCAGGCTGCGCAGCAGGATCCCGGTAATTCTCAAGCAGATGGGTCGGGCTCGAGACCTCCTGTAGTGAGTATGCATGCAACTAGCATTTCGGTTACTAAGAAAAGGATTATTTTAGCTACAGCGCGAGTGCAGGTGATAGGACCGAGAGGTGATAGCACCTACGTACGAGCACTTTTAGATCAGGAATCGGAAGCTTCGTTCGTGTCGGAGTCGATTGTGCAGCTGTTAGGGCTCCAAAAGGAGCGCACTTGTGTGCCGCTGACAGGGATTGGCGCCAGTGCAGCGGGCACTGCGCGCTCGATGACCCAACTCGTTCTGAGGTCCAGATTCGAGTCGAACTTCGAGCTCAGGGCAGAAGCGCTCATTCTCCCTCGTCTTACGTCGTAGGTTCCAATCGACAGCATCAGCGATCTCGATCTTAAGCAGTTTGTAGGGCTCACTCTTGCAGATCCGAAATTCCTCATCTCGAATAAGGTAGATATTATCCTAGGGACCGACGTGTACGGGCAGTTGCTTCGATCAGGCTTGAGACGATTCCCTCGCTCGCAGCTCGTCGCTCAAAATACAGCTTTCGGTTGGATCGTTTCAGGTGCGGTGCAGGTGGAGGCTTCACGGCGGGCGGAGTCGTTCACACCTCGCGAGCCAATGCAAGTATTGCATTGTGCGTCGATGCACGAGTTGGATCAAATTCTGAGCCGGCGGAATTGTCACGGAGTAACCTTTGGTGGCGCGGGCCTGGCTGGTTTTCGCAAGCTCCAGAGCAGTGGCCGCAGCCAGCCGAAAGTCAGCGAGTTCTCCACGCGCAGAAGTCGTCCTCAGAATCGGAGCTGTTGACTAGATTCTCTTCCCTGTCACGTTTAATCCGCGTTGTTGCATTTGCTAAGCGTCCATTTATCAATTATCGTAGACATAAGAAAGGTCAGGAGCTGCTTCCTCCGTTTCTTACTTCGTCAGAGTTAGCTGAAGCTCGCTGCGTAGTTATTCGTTTAGCACAGGCGAGCCGCTTTGCAGCCGAGATTGGGACGCTGAAGGCAGGAAGGAGATTACAGAGTCGCAGTCGGCTCAGCAAGTTAAATCCATTTGTATGTAAGGATAATATTTTACGCGTAGGAGGCCGACTGTCACATTCTGATCTCTCCTTTAATCGAAAACACCCTCCGATTCTAGCCCAGGATTCAGCTCTCAGTCTTTTATTCGTGCTATCTGCGCATCGACTTTGTCTGCACGGGGGTCCTACTCTAACGTCTAGCGTTTTGATGCAGCAGGTTTGGATTTTAGGTAGAAATAGATTAGTGAAATCCACAATTCACAAGTGCGTAACTTGTCAGCGTGTCAAGCCCCAATCTACTCAGCAGTTGATGGGAGATCTTCCTGCCGATCGCGTGAATATAGGTAGGCCGTTTGCTATTTCAGGTTTAGATTACGCGGGTCCTATTCAGGTTCGTACAACGAAGGGTCGTGGGCAGAAATCATACAAGGGATATATCGTCGTATTTGTTTGCTTCTCCACACGGGCAATTCCCTTGGAGCTGGTTAGTGATCTAACAACTGCAACGTTCATCGGTGCGTACCGTCGTTTTGTTGGCAGACGAGGTGTTTGCCAAAAGCTCTACAGTGATAACGCCACTAACTTCCATGGAGCTGATAATGAGTTGCAGGCTATGTTTCAGCGAGCGTCGGAATTCCATCGAAAGGTCGCTTCAGTTCTCGCAAATGACGGGACCGACTGGGTCTTTATTCCTCCTAGTGCTCCTCATTATGGGGGTTTATGGGAAGCTGGTGTTAAGTCGGTGAAGCATCACTTGAAGAGGGTTGTAGGTGAACACACTCTCACCTTTGAGGAATTGTCGACGGTCCTGGTTGAAATAGAAGCTTGTCTCAACTCGCGACCACTAGGGGCGTTGAATTCCGACATCGAGGACCTCCATGCGCTGACGCCCTTTCACTTTCTAAATGGGAGTGCTTCGGTGTTACTTCCAGATGCTGATTTGCCAGACGTGCCTCAGAATCGGCTAGATCGCTTTCAGTTGCTTCAGCGGATTCGAAATCAGTTTTGGAAGCGGTGGTCGTCGGAGTATCTCCTCCATTTACAGCAGCGGGAGAAGTGGAGAGATCCAACGGAGAACTTTCGTGTAGGTAGGCTTGTTCTTGTCAAGGATGATCGTTATCCTGCGTCCAAGTGGCCTTTAGGGCGAGTCGTTGAGGTGCATCCAGGTCCAGATGGTCTCGTTCGTGTGGCAACAGTAAAGACTGCTACCACATCTTTCCGTCGGCATATCTCTCGCCTTTGTCCGTTGTATATTGAGGAAGGTGTTAAGAAGGTTTAGGGTCATTCTCTGAGTGTTTCGTTCGTCCGTTAGACGAAGGCGGGCGGGATGTTTACGCCATTTTTACAGGTCTTAGTCATATAGGTACATTTCTGTAGATTTGAATTTCGTGCGGTCAATTGCGACGTTGCGTGACCGTCAGCGCGCGCGGTTCTGTCTCGATTCGCGCGCGCTCTCGCAATTGTTCACTTTTGGCAGGACCTCCAAGCTGTTCGCGCGCTTAGCAGCCCTGCTCAATATATAGTTTAATTTTCAGCCTTGTTGCGTCCTGATTGCCGTGATTTCGTGTTCGATTGGCTGAGATATATTTCCGTTCTTTTCAGAGCGAATACATTCAGCCTTCCTGCGATCGTGAAATTGTAACCGAATTCGTGCGAGCGTGCGTGAGAATTCGCGCGTGTGTGTGTGTGTATCTTGTGTGTGCCTCGTGGCCGTGTTAGGGAAAACTGTGGGGACGGTGTCCACGTGTTGGACGTGACCCGTCCAGGGCGAGCGCATCGCGGCAACACCCTTGTTGCCCGGCATTGAGGCGTCTGGCTCCCCGAGACGTCGGGGCGCGCCCGGTACAGGTCGTGGACCATTTTGCGCTCCCCTCGCCCGGCTTGCCAGCCTACCAGGACTCGGCGAGAAGCTGCGGCGGCGTTTCACGACATTCTCGGCTCAGCGACATCCAGGCGGTGTCGTTCGAGCTTCGTGCGGCGATTTTGCGCGGGTTGCGTGCCCAGGTAAGAGAGCTCTCTGCGGCGTTAAGATTAAGAGTCGAGGGTAAGGCGGTAGATTAAATCCTTATTTCCCGCGTCTGTTGTAATTGTTTGTAACTTCATTTTGTCAATAAATCTTTACGCTTGCTTCGGCTTTTCCCGCTAAGCCGTGCGGTTTTTTACGCCGAAGCAAGTGCTTTTTTTTATCGCGAAATTAATTGTGTTTTTTATTTACTCAACCTTTCACTCACTCATCCCAATCCTTTTTTATTTTATCTGAACTCACCTTGAGTTTATTATTTTAAGTAGATTATTGTTCATGATTATTCAAAAGCTTTATAAAATTATAGTGCCGAAATGCACCCATATGTTTGAATATTGAACGAATACAACATAATACACGTCGACTAATTTGTTGTACTAGGTACCTATAAGGTTTTTCACAATGATGTTCAAACACCCAATACATTCGCTGCTGCTCATACTAGGGAAGTATAGATACCAGTAGTGTTTCAAACACGATATCAAAACTACCTTTATCACCTTTATCAAAACTAATATTTTAAAAACAAAAACCAATGTACTAAGTAAATACCAAATTTATCAAGTTATTTATCAAAGTACTATCTTAGTATACGCGAAATGCACGAACGCACGTACCGATGTGAAATTTCTCGCAAAAATTATACACCTTCATTATGGATACATACGTGCACTGCGTGCGCTTTTTATAGTAACAAACCAACTTACATATTTATGCAACATTTCATCAGAAACGTAGTCCGAAAAAAATTAAAAAGAGGTCGGAAAGAAGAACAACAGCGGCAGCAGAGGGAAATGAAAGAGAGTTGACCAAAGTCCCGCGATTTATTCATGTTGTTGCATAATTCGCATGACAATTATGCGGGCTCTCTAACTGGACGCGGCGCTCTGCAAAGCGTACGCGTGGCTATGTGCGCGAGCTAGCGGATTGAATTTTTTAGGTGCGCACCTAGCCGACAAATGGCGAAAAAAACAACAGCAGAACGAGGAGGGGGGAGGGGGTAAGCCAGACTCACGCTCGTACGCATATATGCAGTCGTTCAAAGAAGTGCACAAGCGAAAAAGAGAGAGAGAGAGAGAGAGAGAGAGAACACTGGAAACGAAGACACAGAAACAAAATAAGGGTAACAAATTTAAAATGGGTTTATGCACATACGCATACGCGTGCATACTCGTGGAAAAGTAGCTCTACTATTTTTACAAACGTAAGCAATAGGTGCATGCATTTGTATATAAACACATTATGCTATAGGAATAAACGCATCTGAAGCGTCATTCTCTACTTTTAACAGAAAAATATTTTATATTTCATATTTTATATTTTCATTATTCATTCAATATTTACAAGGTCATATTATTGGATGAACGATCTGTTTAATAATAAAATTACACATTAAATACTATAAAAGTATAAGTATTTTGTTTATACTATAAGCATTTTGTTCCTTGAACAATTTTAGCGAGGCTTATTGATATCAAAATTAAAAAATAATCAAAACCTGAAAAGTTATATTGAATTGTTTATACTTACGCATATACATGCTTATAAACATTTAATGTACAATGATTATATATAATTATAAAGTACAATGATTTTGATTCTGACGTGCTCAAAGCTCGAGGCAGAAATCGATACTGATTCCCTATTTCTATTAACAGCTAAGGCAGCTTCGTATCGCTAGTGATTTTTATTACAACAGAAAGGAAACTCAAATACTTTCTAATCGATATTATGAGTCTACAAGAATTCATACAGTTTGAATATAGAAATAGTTATCTACTGATTTTAAATTCTATAATAATTATGAATGGACATGTACATTTTTACTATCTAGAACACACACTAATTGTACAGCATATCCATAGGTAGGCGCGCAAAATGAAAGTAAAGCAGATAGCAAAGGGATGCAGACAGACGTGGACGAAAAAGCGGGCCTCCATTCTTTTGATGCGAGCTCTCGCGGCAAATTGTTTCAGCGACGTGAGAGTTCAATGATTTTACGAACTACTACCACCATGCGCATCCAGCCAGGCGAGAATTGCAAGAAAAACAAGAGACTTGACGAATGAAACTTCAAAGAGAGAGAAAGCAGAAAAGTAAAGGTACATGCCTGATCGAAGATAGAAGATAAAAGAAGAGAGAGAAAGAGAGAGAGAGAGAGAGAGAGAGAGAGAGAGAGAGAGAGAGAGAGAGAGAGAGAGAGGTAAAGAGGACGAGCAGAAGTAATTTTGGGCTGGAAGACTGCAGTGCAGCAAAGTGCATGCTAAGCCTAGGCGCATCTGCGACCACTTGCCAGTCGCAGTTGCCCTCTCTCTCTATCTCTATATCTCTCTCTTTCCCTCTCTCTGACTCGTATTTATTATTCAGACGATGCGAGAGAGGCTATAAGGGGAGAGAAGGGAGGACGAAACTCGCTTGCTCGCTGCCTGCGCTAACACTTGCCTCTGCGGGCTCACCTGCTTTAGCTCCGGCCTGCAAATAGAACAGCGGGCGCTACAACACTTTGTCGCAGAGGTGAAGAGACAGAGACAGAGGGTGAGTCTGTGTGTGGCGCTACTGTCCTCGTTCGGTGAAAAAACACCAAAGGCAAACAGCGACTGCGAAGCGAATGAGGGAGAGTGAGAGAGAGAGAGAGAGAGAGAGAGAAGGAGACGGGTGGATCGGATGGCGATGAAAGGTTGAACAACGTTGAAAAAATTATGTATTTGCGTGAAAGTTTCAGTTTGAAGTTTCGCGTCGGTGCTCGTGAGAGTTTTAGTGTCCGGTAGTTATGTACGGTTCGCCAAATTTATATGGGCGATACTTGAATGCTGTAGATTCGCTAAGGAAGTTTACAGAATAGAGTAATCCTGATAAGCGATACTTTAATTAAGTTTCATTTTTATTTTTTTCTACAGATAATATTATAAGTAAAAATAATATCAGAATATCTTTACGGAGATTTTCGTTGTACTATTACAAAAGTGCAATACTTTTTTAATGAAGTGAAACAATTATATTTCTGAACTTTCTCCAATTTGTATCTAATTTACCGGTAATCTGAGTTATCTGTTATACTATGGAATCCACTAAATAATGAATGACCAACTGTATTTATTAGAAGGTTGAAAATTTGAATTTCAATATCTCATAATTAGTAATAATATGCTTATAAAATAAAAATATGCATAATTTTAATTAACAGTGCCCATTCAATTATAAAAAGATAATTATTTAAATGCAAAATAGAATTTTTAATGAGTTAGCTGATGAACTGTCCAGATTAAATGTATCATTTCTATTAGGTTATATTTGTCTCAATTGGCAAAATTGAAGGCGGGAAATTTGAATTATCAATTGGCTTTCTATTATTTCCATGACTAAGTTCTATATCAATTCTGTTAGTTATAAAATCTCTAATTGACAGAATAGTTAGCATCCCAAATCTTTATTTTTTAAAATAGAGTCAAAATTATCAGCCAAGAGATAGCATCCAATACCAATCTAAAAGTCAATTCCATCTCAACATTCACACATCTATAATAATTTTCCCATTATTTCAACGTCATACACGCACCAATCAACCTTCACCAACAGAATAAAACTACCGTTTAAAAAAGAGCAAAAATAACGACATACATGATTGACGCCGGCATAAAAGAAGCCTCTTTCGACGTACAATGAAAAATTATGATTTCCACAAGAAAGAGAGAGAAGGATAGAGTGAGTGTGTGTGTGTGAGAGAGAAGGAGAAAGAGAGGGAGAGAGAGAGAGAGAGAGAAAATACCTACCGTCACCGAGATCGAATCGCTATGCATGAGCTACGCCGCCGATAATGCACATTCTCGACGGAGCTGGAGCGGCGACTAGAGACATCGGAAGCGCCCTGCACACGCCTTTTTCTTTCCACCACGCAGTGGTTCGTGAGTCTAAAACCACTCAACCGTGAAGAGAGCGAGGGAAAAATTCGACGAGTGGAGATCAGCGTGCCATTTCCTCTATCTTTCATACTTGGGCTATTTTTCGCGCGCGCGCGTTATGGACTTATTTTATTGAAAATTCTGCGAAGCGAGGGTCAATGGTTATTAAATAATTCCAACCCAGTTACTTAGCACAGAATGAAATCACGTCGATGATGATGATTAGTCGGGTAAATTGAAAGATAAGGTTTGGCGAAGTTTTTTTTTTATGATTTATTAAAATAGGTGGAAAGATGTTTAGGAATCACGTACTAATTGATGTTCTAAACATTACATTTGCATAACAGATGCTGTTTATTTCATTTAAAATCAAGTCGAAGACCATCGGTGCTCTTAGGTCAATGATAACTATAACAAATCCATGAACACCCGACCCTGATAACAACTTTCCGAATGTGCTGTGGAGGAAGCTAGTGACACTTGGCTCTGTCAAACCTAACGAGGTTCACGTTTCGAAGGGAGTTACATTTCTGAACTCCATGAACTATAGCGCCGTAGTCTATGACGTTCTCGGCGTTGATAACCTATTGATGGGTTAAGAAATGCAACTCCCTTCGATACGTGAACCTCGCTAGGTTAGCCAGCGCCAGGTGTCACTAGCTACCTTCACGGCATATTATTTGAGGTTATGTTTTTCTTAATTTTTTTATATCTTGAAAACGACGAGATCATTTCTTGCAACCATGTGCTCATTTTTTTATCATATTTTAAAGATAATTCAGAATTTAAAAAAATTTTGAGATTCATCAATCTGTTTTTGTTTTACAATGATTTCTTTATTTTACAATATTTTTATTATATTCTGAAATCGATAATGTAAATTATTTTTGTATTTTATAAATAATATGTTTGTTTAATTATTTATTTCTTTCTATGTAATATCCATGTGTCCCCTCTTTTTTAGGACTCCGGTAAGTCACAATGTATATGTGATTTTGTATTTTACATTTGTATTTTATATACTTGTTAGTTGTGTTGTGCGATTTCGGTAGAGCGAAACCCGTCACCTGCTTACCAGCGTCTCAGACACTTTTGAGGAGGCTATATGGGCGCATACTTCCTGCTCTATAGCACAATGCGTAGTCGAAGATCTTTTCCAGACGAAAAATTCGAAGAAAAAATACTCGAGAATTTTCACCGGGAATCGAACTCTTGACAGTTTGAGCGTCTTGTATCGGTAGGCAAGCGTCTTACCACTGAGCCAAGGGAGGCTCTATTATCTCTTCATTTTGCATTTGAAAGTGTATAAAATTACTTATGAACGGTGATATTTCTTTTTTTTTATAACTTTTTCATTGATATTTTGAAATATTGATTGAAAAATTATTTGAAGATTAATGAAATAATGTATATCAGTATCGGAAGATTTAGAGAATAGAGTTGACTTGATCCATTCTAGTTGGCTGACTCGATTCTCGAAATTTTCCAATTTGCTCCCAATCTCAGTTGGCTAATTGACATTTACATTTTGAAATTTAGTTGGTCAACTCAATTTTGATACCCTTTAATTAATTTACATTTGATGAATTGCTTGACATTCATTTAAGTTGGCCGACTCGATTCTCACAATATTACAATATGTTCGCCATTTTTATTTTTCTCGTTTTTAGAACGCTGGAAAAAAATTTTTTGAGCAAATTTTTTTTCTTCATACACATTTATAAACATACAATCTTTTATACAAAATTCAATTAATTTGAACGATATTTTAAAAGTAAAGAATAAAATATGTTTGTATGACAAAACTTTGGGAATTTCGCTCTCTTACAAAAATAATCAAACTGAAATACAATTTTGAAGAGAGACATTATAAATGTGTAGGTAGACAAAAAATAATAACTATAGTAACTGCAATAGTTTCGCTAATAATTCAAGCATTATTTTCTGAGCAAAAAACCACGCACAACTTAAAAATTCGACGTGAAAAATGATCTCCGCGTCATCTCGATCTCAACACATCCAAATCTACGCATCCCGCGCGGTATACAGACCGATAGATTGTTCGCGACAGAGCAGCCGAAGAATACTTCGTTTCGGATGTCGTATTCGTCGTCGTCGTCGTTGGTAGGGGCGCATTTTCCCCCGAGGCCCTATCGGATCAACGACTCCAGAAGCGATCTCCGGTATTCCGCGATCGTCTCGGCGGCGGCGGCTCGCAAGCGTCGCGACGGTTTATTTAATAACGGAAATCAGACTACTGCTATGCGCCTCAGTGGTGGCGGCACGAGAAAGCGAGCTCTCTTTCCGATAATGATATTCTCGCCGATGAATGGCGCGAAATCAATCCGGCCCGCTTCGAGCTTCCGCTCTCTTTCAATGAGACGCGATTTTTTACTCCCCGCGTACCTACGCGCGAGGGTTTTCCACTGGAGGAACGCGGGATTCGGCGCGAGAGATGTATGGCGCATGTGGAATTCGTGGAATGCTAACAGGGTTTGATCAATTTGAATGGATTATTTAGACAAATGTGTCAATTGAAATAGACGTAGCGGATTTATTTTAATATTTGTCGAAAGTGTAGTTATCTTCCCTCCTCTTTTTGCCGCAATATTTGAAAAAAATATAGTAAATACAATATTCTTTTATAAACACGATCATATTTAAATGTATAATAAATCGAACAATTAGAAGATATTGTACAATCAATTACTCGTCATGACAGTAATAGTTTCCAAATTGTCAAACGTAAAAAACCATTTTTTTTCAAAAAACGAAAATAGAGAAGGAAAATTTATAGATAGCATTACTTGCGATGGACTGGAAATAATCTATTAACTGTTAGGGTAGAAACTGTATTCACCAGGATAAGATATTGTTTCTCGAGTTTATTTATTGAACTTATTAGTATGGCTTTGTATAGATAGAACATGTAACTAGGCGCAGATAATTGAAAAGTAAAAAAAATGAATTATAAAATTACATACATATTAAGAATAGTACATTATGCAATAAGGGGATACTAGTCGACTTTATTCCCGTATTGTATGTAGAACTTTATTTCCGATTTAACTGTGGCCACTTTATTGACTTTTATTGAAAATTAATATTAATATAAATATGAAATTGAAAATAGAGAGAAAGCCAGAGAAATTAAGAATTTACTTTATCCCCGCATTTGCGGAAATAATAGTATATTGTGAACCAAGGGCGTAAAGTGGGCTTTTTCACACGAAGTGTGAAGTTTGCATTACGAGTCGAAAACGAGCGAGCACGAGCCAAATGCGAGTGCGTTTCGCGAGCCGAAGATCAAAATTAGCAGGAAAAAGTAGATTTGCGTGAATCATATGCTACTTTGTCCCGCTTTTAAGGTCAATAAAATGGCCATTACGGCTTAGTCCGGAATAATAGTACATTATGCAACAAGGGACTAAAGTCGTAGATTATTTTCGTGGGTGGATTTACCGTCCGAGCGTAGCGAGGGCAGTAATCACCCGAGGGAATGATCGACTCTACTCTCGTGTTGCATATAGAACTTTATTCACGACTTAACTGTGTAGTCACTTTGTTGACTTGAAAACTGCGACCCACTCATCCATTGTTAATACAAACTAAAATTTTCAAATTTTATTTTTCTAAATATTCAAAAATTTTCAAAATATTTATAACTTTCTAAATTTTTCTAAATTTTAATTTTTAATAGTACATTACTCTCGCATTAGAAATTTTTTAAAATTTTTCAAAACTTTTCGACAATATTAAAACTTTTATAATTTTAAAAATTTATTCAATTTTTAATAGTACATTTTTCATATTAATAAGTATAAATTAGTCCATAAAAATAAGACATTTATGTATATTAAATAAGTATAATTAGATAAAAAGTGAACAACTTCTATATAAAGTAAATATGTAAAAACCGGAATTAAAAATTAAGCATTTTCTTAATGTATTCAAGAAATTTTGAGCTATCACACAAATGTGCTTTTAAAAAGTAATTTTCTTTTAAATTTAGTCACGCGTACAAATATTATTACTTATCTGTTCATAGTTCATTTATTTTTTAAGGTATATTACTTTTACAACTCTATATATGCTTGTCCTTGTGTAAAGGACATGCATAAACTAAAAAAAATTACTTTACAGACGACGTTAAATTTTTTGCAGATGAAAAACAATGAAAATTCATAGATATAAAAGTTTAAGGACACTGTTTCAATTGTTTGCTATTTATAAGTGTCATTTTATGCATACACAATTGATTAGCTAACTAAATTCTACTTTATTTTCTTTGAAGGTTTCAGCTATGATATTAAATGTAAAAATGTATAGCATAAAAAGTGTCTTAAAAAATACAGAAATTTTGAAACATGTTTGATTTACAGCAAAAATTAACATGCTGTACAATAGATTTACCTATACCTTACTACATGATATAATTTATCCTACTACACGGTAAAAGTGAGAAAGAGTAAGATTCAATTTTTATGGTAAATTAGGGTAAATCTTACGATACAGTCAGAATTACCCACGTTTCCTGTTTTTATTAAGGTAAATTATATCGAGTAACTTAACCCGAGTTAAGTTGATTTTGAGGAAATGTACGTATTTGTATTCTGCGATCCTTATTTCATAAATATAGCATGGTATACAACATCATTAAAAACGTTCACCACAGACATATCGAAAATCACTCACATAGTTGCACGTATTTTTGTATATAGTGGTAAAAATTCCAGTAAACATGTTTTGATATTATTCTATGCATATTCTAAATCGAATATACACTTGATTAAACAAACATCTTATTAAATTTGTTAAATTAATTTTAAACCCTACAATAAGGTTAATGAAAAGAAGCATTCGATCCAATGACGCTGAAGTATTTCAAAGAAATTCTAACAAAACCAATCAGATATTTTTGCCTCCGTGGGTATGCACATTATTGGTATGTCTAAAATCTACCCTAGTGGAAAATAATCGAGAACTATATAGATCTATCTAGTCTGCCATGGGAAGTAATCGAGGGCCTCGATATAACTAGAGAATTTTCTACCATGGTATGTATTTGCGTATTTTTTATGCAAATGTCCTTTTTACACGCTTAAAGTACCTGTTTTATGCAAAAAGTATCTGTTCTACGCAATAACAACTTAACTTGGATAAACTATTTCTAGTTATTTGAGTAATTTATTTATAAAAAATAAATATTCTACACCCATTACTATATTCTCTAATAATAGGACTAATAAATTAAATACAAATATTTTATTTGTAATACTTATTTACTGATAGACAACAACATATAAACTATAAACAAATTTTCTTTTGTCTAAAGCTTAACCCCGGTAAAGTTATTTTTGCACCCCACCCGTCAAATAATAATATTCCCTAGTCAGCATAAAAAGGTCACTTTTTATGAACTCTTTCCGCAATCTTTAAGAATTAATTATTAATGTAAGTTAAAAAATAATTCTTTAAGAGTTCAAAAAGCGTTTATAAAGAATGACGAATGTAAGTGACATTCAGAAACTGTTTAAGAACTCTGTACGAATTCGTTTTGAATAATGGTGCTGCCTGGGTTCCACTATATCCGCTCTCAACCTCTATCAAGAAGGCTTTTCAAGTTACTATCACATGACTGCACTTGGCCCAGCAACTCTCTCCAACACCCCTCTTACACGATGCTTCGCACACTAATAAGTAGTGTATCAGGAGTTTGGGTCACGGATCTTGCTGAAATTGTGGGTTTTCTCGTGCCTCAAAATGAAGACTGTATGGTACGAGCGTTTAACCCTTCCCCAAACATGAGATATAACTGTAAACATATTAGTACAGTGCGTCTCATAACTATAAGACCGCCCTATTCTAAGTGAAATCAACGCGATTTAGTATAGAAAGTATGGAAGTAAAAACTATTTGGATCTTAATATGATTTTTCGTTGTTTAACGTGATTTAATTATTTTATACATTTTAGTACTAACAATATAATAGAATAATATCATATTTTACACTATTTCATAACTATAAGAACACCATCGTATTTCTTGCTATTTAAATACAAAACAGTAATACACTAGTTATATTTTATCTACCCGGGAAAAAATCTTTCATATATACATATATATGGTTATATACGGCCATACATAGAAAACGTACATGGGCATATGTGGTCATATATGATCGTATATAACCGTATATGGCCATATATAGCCAGTATGCATCCGTATATAGTCATATATAATCATGTACAGTTAATAACCATATATAACCATTGGTTGTATGGTCATGTATAACTATATATGATTATGTACGGAGTTTTATTTGTACCTTAACGTGAATCTATACATATTCATATATGCCCATATATGATCATATACGTATGCATGAAATAAATTTTTTGTAACACAAGCACGATTTTCGCGTCTTTCTGCTCGTGCTAGCTCGCCTTCGACTCGTACTGCAATCTCCACACACGGTCTAAACAAGCTCACTTTGCGCCCTAGATACCAAATATACTATTTTTACAATAATATTTATTAAAAAATATATTTTTAAATGAAATCGAAAAGGTAAATTATTTTTGTACGTTGTGCAAGTGTCTCGTAGTTATTTTTCCATACCTTTATATTATTCGACCTGATCACATCCCTCATTTGTACAGGGTTATGCCTGTGTAGTGGGGAAAACTTGTATCAGGATGAAATCCGCTTTGTGATGGTCAAGTACTAGTCGCGCATAACAATGCATAACTTTGCCGATAGCCCTAGGTGTGACTCTGCCACTCCGATATAGCATAGGTGCAAGCTCATACACACACATACATGAGAAATTCCGGGAAAAAATGAAACAACTGGGTCGAAAGAGTGGGAAATTATTTGGAGGAGCACACTTACCAGACCAATTTTTTTCGGTTCCTGATATCATTCTGAATATATAAAAATTCGCGATCAAGGCCGAACGGGATGCAAACTTTTTTGGCGGTCAAATTACTGTTAAAGATTTGAAGTGCATTTTTCGTTTTTTTAAAGAAAACACCGTTTTATCGAAATACTCGAAATTCCTGCCAATGCAATGTTTTTATGGGTAATTGCAATTAACTTTTTGTTCAAGGAATATAATTTTTCAATAAAATAAAAGTCTAATATAAAACCAGTTTTAATTCGCTTATATTGGTAAAATATAAGGCTTAAACGCGTAAAATGCTAATTTTGTACAAAATTTAAAAATCAAATTATACTTAAATCTATATACTCGTTCTTTTCATATAAAGTGTGATTGTTGCACGTTTTTTGAAGTTTATTATTTACTCTGATTATGCATAAAAAAGAGTAATTAGTTATTAAGTTAAGGTTTTAAGTTATTTATACGAAGAATAATTTTAATACATCAAATAAAATGTTGTAAATATTACATTTTTTCACTATTTACTGTTAATATTCTATCTACTTTTTAAAAATTGTTGAGTTAATTTTTTATAAGTTTATTTATAGTTTTCTTTTTGCATATAATTCCCTGAAAAGTCATTAAATTTTTCATAATACAACTGCTTATAGTTTGCAGAGAAAAAATACCCGTAAAAGTAGTGCTCACGATAATAATTAAATTAGCGTCTTGTCGACACTTCTCCGCACATAATACCTTTTAATTAAGAGGCACTGTAGTGCCACGATGGAAACTTTTGTAATACAATAACAATTTATGTTTCTTATACTGTCGCATTGTCGAATTTTTACTCACATAGTTACCGACAATGCGCGATTTTTCTTTTATCTAAGTGTATTTCTAAGTTTGATAAATCAGTCGACTAGAGGCACCTTCTACAAGTTACAAAAATTTTGTCTATGGTCAAATGATTTTAAAAACTTGAAAATTCATTGTGAAAATGGAAAAATCCGATGTAGGAATCTACCTTTAATTTCGGGAGCCTCTATTAAGTGGGCCTCGAACCGGTTGGCAGACGGCAGGCGGCGGAGCATATGGCAGGGTAGAAGCAGACGACGACGATCGCATCGGGTTTATTTTCCTAGTTCATGCTGGTATTACAGAGATGACACCACTGTTTTCCAATATCGATCGAGCAGGCATCTATGTTGTTCATATAATGTTTCAGGTGTTTTGTTATTAACAGAATTTGTATGCTACTATAGCATTTAATAGATCGTAAAAAAGTATAATACAAAGATACCTTTGATTTTTGCTGACGATAAAGACTTATTTATAACTATGAGTAAAAAAAGAGAACAAGTTCGAATTAGACGGGAAAGAAAAAAGATTATTAAAGATAAAAGGTTACAATCCACCCGTGAATATCTTTTTAAAAATATTACGTATTTTCCTTGAAATTTCTGTTGATAGGAAAGAAAATACATACAATACAATTCGATGCGTCCTAATAAGCAACGTGTGATTCACGAGGTCCGATGATAAACCGTGAGTTTTTAAAGCCGAATTGAAAAACGCTTATCTCGCGCGTGTCATTTAAAAACCGCGTATCTATTTTCTTGTCGCAAATTATTCACAGCATCAATCGCTATTATTGTATAATTAAGATCTTTTAAGGCATCATGTTATAATAAATGTTATAATATTATTACTGTAATAATATTATCAAATTGGTTCGCTATCTAAAAACATTAGAATTGAAAGTGTATTTTAAACGTAATGTGTGCAATTTAGGTGTAATCTCAAAATAGATACGCTGTTTTTGAATCGGCACGCGCGTGATATTCGTTTTCTAATTCGACTTCAAAAAGATACTCGGTTTCTTAATCGGAGCTCGTGAGATACATGTTTCTACATGTTTCATCTAATTTGCATAGACTTTATTTTATTTTGAATAGAGAAATGTCAGTTAATGTTAAATACGTTGATAAATCAGAGCTACCTACTTCTATTGAAATTATTGGAAACGTAAGAATTCCCCTTAGAATGTCCGTTGACAAAGAAAGAAAACATTATTTTCATAAACTTAATTTTTATTTTCTTTATAGTGAAATGTCAGTTAATATTGAATGTGTAGATAAATCAGAGTTACCTTCTATTAAAAATATTAAGCACTGAAATAAACTACAGTCATCTTGTATTGCTAACCTCTGATAATTTTAGAAATTAAATTAAATCTTTAACCGGTGATTTGACTGATATGGTTGAGTTTGTTGAAAGCGTAAATAAAATGCAAATAACAAAAGTGGATTCATCGCCTATGGTTAGCGAAAAAGAGCATTTGAATTATAATGTTAATACAATTTGCAATAGTTGTAAGAAAATAAAATATACTAGACTTCGAGAAATAAAATTATGCAGAACAATTAATGCCTTAAAAAATAAATTAGTACAAGAGTAAAATTTAAGAAATAATAATTAGAAATATAAGAGATCTAAATCAAAACAGCATAAAGTTTTATCGCGACGATTAGATTATGGCCGATTAGTATCGCATGAAATAAGAAACAATCAATCTGATAGTAAAAGTAGACAAGAAAAAAACAACATCGGTCAACATTTCAAAATTGATTACAAAATATCGTGCTCCTGTCAAGGATTTTAATATTTCGCTTCGTCATTTTCGATATCCTAAAAAAATTCTTCATTTAATAGTGAATCAAAAACACGAAGATTTTGTGATTTGAAACATGACGTTATACGTTTTTATCAACAAGATGCTAATTCTATGCCAGCACCTGGATCTCGTGAGTTTATAATGCGAAATGAACGAAAAATGCGAAAATGTTATTTGACTGATTTTTTTTTTTAAATGGCATTTCGAATTCGAAAGTTCATCGCCTCATATACGCAAGCCTTCCACGTTTCCCTATTTGTGCCAACCCCATCCATTTCGCGCACTCCCGCCCAATTTCAATTACGTCTGCTTTTGCGTTATCCTCCCATCTGCGTCTAGGTCTACCAAGAGGTCGCGTTGCTTTCGGTTTTCCTTTCATTATGCGCGCTGCTGTAAGATCATCGCCCATTCTTGCCACGTGCCCTGCCCATCTTAGTCTCCGTGATTTTATTATTCTGTTAATATTTGGTGACGCGTACAAATTATTTAGCTCGTCATTGTGTAGTTTCCTCCACTCCCCAGTTTCCTCATCTTTCTTTGGCCCGTATATTTTCCGCAGAACATTATTTTCAAATACCCTAAAACGATTTTCTTCCGCTTTAGTGAGCGCCCAGGTTTCGCATCCGTATAAGATTACCGGAATTATTCTAGTTCTATATATCCTTATTTTGACATTTTTCGACAGTAGCTTTGACTTAAGTAATCTATTCACAGCGTAGAAGCAGGCATTACCCGAATGAAGTCTCTTATTAATCTCGGCTGTAATTTCATTTCGATCATTTATAGTTGTACCTAAATATCTGAATTCGCTAACCTTTTCAAAAGTGAAATTTCCGACTCTGAGATCCCCCTCTCCTTCGCGAATGTCCAGTTTCTCTATGATCATATATTTCGTTTTCGACTTGCTCACTTCTAACCCCGTGCCTTTAGCCGCATTTATAAGAATTTCCGCGTTTCTCGTCACCGTTTCACCTAATTATCTCCTACTATATCCAAGTCATCCGCATAGCCTAAAATCTGTGTTGTTCCGTTGAGTGTTGCGCCTAGCTCGCTAGCCTGCATTTTTCTAACAACATACTCTAGCGTCAAGTTATAGAGTACCGTTGAAAGCCCGTCACCTTGCTTCAAACCGTCGCGTATCATGAACGGATGATTCGGATACATTACCGCCTACTCGGACCTTTCCAGTGCTTCCGTTCAGACATATTTGAATTAATTTTACGAGTTTTTTTGGTACGCCAAAGAGCACTAGGATGTGATACATTTTGCTTCGTTTGACAGAGTCGTACGCTTTCTTAAAGTCCACAAATAGCTGTTGTATAGTTTCGCAATATTCCCACTTTTTCTCTAATAATTGTCTTATGGTAAACATTTGATCGCTCGTCGACCTGTTGCGCCGGAATCCACACTGATAATCTCCTAGTATATCTTCCGCGAATGGTGTGAGTCTGGCATGTATTACGTTTGACAGAACTTTGTACCAGGTAGCTAAAAGTGAGATTCCCCGGTAGTTATTGCAGTCTATTTTAGCTCCTTTTTTAAAGATCGGTATGATGATGGATTCTTTCCAATTTTCTGGTATTGTTTCATTTCTCCAAATAGCACATACCAGATCAAAAATTTTAGATATGAGCGCGGTGCCCCCATATTTAAATAGTTCAGCTGGTATATAATCGTTTCCTGCGGCCTTATTGTTTTTTAGCTTTTTGATCGCGGCCTCTATTTCTTTGTAGGTCGGTTCGTCCATTGGGAGTTCAGCAGTGTGGATTTCGTCTCCCATTTCTTCGGAGTTTTCATGCACGTTTAAGAACTTATCGAAATAGTCTTTCCATAATTTCAATAGTTCATTTTCGCCTGTCACGAGGTTCCCGGCCTTATCTTTAATTAACTGCGATCTACTCTGAAAACCCTTCCTAATAGCGTTTATTCCTTTGTACATCTCGCGTGGATTATTTTCCTTACAATTAGTTTCTATTTTTCTAATTTCATTTTTCTGATACTCGCGCTTCTTGTTTCTGTAAATCACACCCACTTGCTTTCTTATTTCATGGTATTCTTCTACGGTCCCACCGCATTCATTGTGTATGCTATCTAATTTAGCCTTCTTGCGTCTTTCAAACCAGAGTTCGCACTCTTCGTCAAACCATGGTTTGCTCTTCGGCCTTTTTTCTTACCCAGTACATTGTTCGCGGCCCCTTTTATAGTTTTTTCGATAGCCCCCCATAATCTGTTTGGATCGTCATCTACTCCCGTCTGTGCATCCGTTTCCTCGAGCACCTGAAATCGGTTGCTAACTTCATTATTAGACTAATACGATTGAAAATTTATATAAAAAATACTGTGGCATGAGTGAAAATATTTTTAAAACAGTTTTCTATCGTTTGAGACCATTTTAGGTTGTGCGTCGAAAAGCATCAGCTCACGATACTTGCCTATGTAAAGAACACTCCATATTTTCAATTTTATTATATTCAATTTTATATCCAATTTTCAGCTTTTATTATATAAATTGCGGTACTTGAAAATCGAAAAATTTAAAAATGCGCCGGTATAAAATTTGATTGCTGGTACAAAGTTACGAAAGAGTATATGTTTCGAGAGTGAAGTAATTGTAAGAGTAAAAATATAACGTACACCAGAGATCCGCATGAGCTTACTTCATATCGTCAGTGGATAATGGAAAAAATTAGCAGACCAGAGCTAAAGGGTTAAATTACAATGTACAGGTGACATCAAAAAAGAAATTTGATTGCACTGTTTTAGAGTTAGTAAATCTATTTAATGACAAAATTTCTACATTTTTAAAACATGGTCATATAGTAACACATCAATTGAAGATTACTGTAAATATTAAAGAAAATTAAAAAATTGACGTTGTGTTAAAATTTAAAATTAATTTATTAGATCAAAAAATTTTAAATTGGAACAATTTTATTCATAAATTTTGAGGAAGATGTGTGTTCAATGAATTGACAGCGGTTTTTGTATTGAAGCAAGTAATATTTAGATACAAACTGAAGCTATCTTCTTTTGTATTTGGCTTACAAAGTACTCTCAAATTTTTTGGAGCGGATCCGCTGAGCCTATTGATGCAGCATCATTTTGGTAAAGTACCTATTTTTTCAGATAATTAATGCAATTATTGCCACAACTTGAATAATAATGAATATAATTATGTAAAATATGGTGAAAAAGTTTACTATAATTTTATAATGTTGTAAAGAAAATTTGGAATTGATAGCTTATGAACTGTGGAAAATTTAAAAATCACTGTAACATCACCTTAATGCCAGCCATAAGAAATAAGAAGCGATTTTACCCCAATCAACGCCTAAGGGAGTGAAACGAGGGTAAACGTATTTTTTGGTATTTGCCGATATCTTTGAACTTTTAGAACATATGCAGGTTTTTGTTCACATAGGTTACCCATGAAAATATCTAAATATCAATTTCTGAATTTTACCCTAATCATCCCCTACGAGGATGAAAAAGCGTAACATGAATTTTCACAAAATCTTAAATATCTTTGAAGTTTCATGAGTTATACATTTGATTTTCAATCTCAAATGCTGTTGCATAAATTTACAAGAGCGCACCATTATTAAATAATAGACATCTCTAAATTTTGAGTTCCTATCATTCTTAGCACGGGCGAAGCCGTGGCGGGGTTGCTAGAAGTATAATCCTGTCAATTTTCAAGTAATAAGAATCGTTGCTTCTAGAGAAAAAAAAATGTTAATAAAGTGCATTTTTTGAAGGTCACAGTAATAATTTATTAAGTATAGAGATATGACCTTACTAGTATTATTTTGATAACATTTTTTACATTTTTTTCACGTAAAACGAGTTTATATGATTTGGGATGTTCGAATATGGTTCTTCCAGACAACGTACACTGTGTGCATGCATAAGTTGTGAGTATAATACACATATTATATGTGCGTGTGAGTGCATGCGGGTGTGAGAGGCTGTGTGTTTATGTGTATATGTATAGCTCATTCATGGTTAAAAATCAGGTGATGTTATAATCCAATTAAATTATGTTCAAAAACTTAATTTATAATTAAAATTTATACCTAATTTATTCGAAATATTTACGAAATTCCCAAGCAAATTTGCTTTATAATATATTACGTATTTTTCTGAATCCATAACAGGTAATGACCTATGCATAATATGACCTATGCATAATATGACCTATGCATAATATGACCTATGCATAATATGACCTATGCATAATATGACCTATGCATAATATGACCTATGCATAATATGACCTATGCATAATATGACCTATGCATAATATGACCTATGCATAATATGACCTATGCATAATATGACCTATGCATAATATGACCTATGCATAATATGACCTATGCATAATATGACCTATGCATAATATGACCTATGCATAATATGACCTATGCATAATATGACCTATGCATAATATGACCTATGCATAATATGACCTATGCATAATATGACCTATGCATAATATGACCTATGCATAATATGACCTATGCATAATATGACCTATGCATAATATGACCTATGCATAATATGACCTATGCATAATATGACCTATGCATAATATGACCTATGCATAATATGACCTATGCATAATATGACCTATGCATAATATGACCTATGCATAATATGACCTATGCATAATATGACCTATGCATAATATGACCTATGCATAATATGACCTATGCATAATATGACCTATGCATAATATGACCTATGCATAATATGACCTATGCATAATATGACCTATGCATAATATGACCTATGCATAATATGACCTATGCATAATATGACCTATGCATAATATGACCTATGCATAATATGACCTATGCATAATATGACCTATGCATAATATGACCTATGCATAATATGACCTATGCATAATATGACCTATGCATAATATGACCTATGCATAATATGACCTATGCATAATATGACCTATGCATAATATGACCTATGCATAATATGACCTATGCATAATATGACCTATGCATAATATGACCTATGCATAATATGACCTATGCATAATATGACCTATGCATAATATGACCTATGCATAATATGACCTATGCATAATATGACCTATGCATAATATGACCTATGCATAATATGACCTATGCATAATATGACCTATGCATAATATGACCTATGCATAATATGACCTATGCATAATATGACCTATGCATAATATGACCTATGCATAATATGACCTATGCATAATATGACCTATGCATAATATGACCTATGCATAATATGACCTATGCATAATATGACCTATGCATAATATGACCTATGCATAATATGACCTATGCATAATATGACCTATGCATAATATGACCTATGCATAATATGACCTATGCATAATATGACCTATGCATAATATGACCTATGCATAATATGACCTATGCATAATATGACCTATGCATAATATGACCTATGCATAATATGACCTATGCATAATATGACCTATGCATAATATGACCTATGCATAATATGACCTATGCATAATATGACCTATGCATAATATGACCTATGCATAATATGACCTATGCATAATATGACCTATGCATAATATGACCTATGCATAATATGACCTATGCATAATATGACCTATGCATAATATGACCTATGCATAATATGACCTATGCATAATATGACCTATGCATAATATGACCTATGCATAATGTTGGCTTTTAGGAGCCGCGGTGGCTGTATGGTTTGTAACTTGGATTTCTAACTAAAAGGTCCCGTGTTCAAATCCCGGGCATGTGAAATTTTCAAAAAAGAATATTTCATATGTTTGTTACCGTGATGCCGGTGGTTCGGATTCCACTTAAAACTGTAGAGCCAATTATGATGCATACGGACTTTTCTGCTACATTCTCCAATTGTAGGAGGGGGAATAGATGCATCATCACTATAGGAATCCACATCTAATGCGTACAGGTATTAAATTACCTGTGCAACGTTCAATTGAACTTCGACCTTGGGTTAACAATAAACAATAAACAATAAACAATAATATAATACAATATACTGTATAATATGATCGACACGTCTTTAAGAAAGCTGAGTACCAAATTAGATGGCAGCGTTTTAATCATGTTTCGTCAGTTTTGACAAATTTAAACAGAAATGAAAGAAATCTATTTAAAAATTTTTCAAAGCGTCAAGTACCGAAGGATATTTTATAATCTGTCAACTTTTCGGATATAAGTAGATATTAGTACCATGATTAGGAACAATGTACTATTTATAGTTTCATAAATATGTAAATTAGTATTTTCAACAAATTTCGAAATTAAGAGTTCTCGAAATACAAGGACATTATTTCCTGCATTTAGAATCACAGGGCTTTATTATTTATTAAAATATATTTCCTATAATGCACTTTTACAGAAATAAAAATAATATTAATTGTTTATATTGAAACCATACCTTATGTCATTATATTTCATTCTTAAATTAATAAATAAATTAATAAATTACTTAATTAAATTAATAAATCAATTAATAAATAAATTAATATATTAATTAATTAAATTAATAAATAAATTATTAAATTAATTAATTAAATTAATAAATAAATTAATATATTAATTAATTAAATTAATAAATAAATTAATTAAATTAATATATAAATTATTAAATTAATTAATTAAATTAATAAATAAATTGATATATTAATTAATTAAATTAATAAATAAATTATTAAATTAATTAATTAAATTAATAAATAAATTAATATATTAATTAATTAAATTAATAAATAAATTAATAAATTAATTAATTAAATTAATAAATTAATTAATTAAATTAATAAATAAATTAATTAATTAATTTAAATTAATGTTTAAATTAATAATACATACATAATTTTAATTCTAAAATAGTTCTCACATGCTATGTAACAAAATTCTGTCATATTTTCATGAAACACGCCAGTCCACGCAGCAACCACTCCTTTCTGTATCCGAACCACAAAGTGATCAAACAAACTCCCCCGAAGAACATGTAAGTCTCGCTACTCGCCACCCACAGAAAAGCCTTTCATGTCGCATCGCAGCAGACAGCCTCTCTCCGCCAGTAAATTAATCGCGCTCGGCTGCAATGAAAATTCCGCAACCTTTTTGTCATCATCTCGCGTTCGCGACAATTACGTCACGCAAATGTACCAGAAAATGAGCAAATTAGTACAAACAACGCGGATCTCGTAATTTGTCTCTCTCTCCCCGCTCTCCCTCTCTCTCTTGCGCTCTCTGCATCCCCGAATCCAGCAGCAGCGCGAAGTTTATCAGGCTCGTGTGAATGCGCGTCGTTTGCGTATTTAATCGTCCATGGAAATGGTCCCGTCGGACGAAACGCGGCGAAACGCGTCTCTCTCTCTCTCTCTCTCACTCTCTGTCTCTTTCTCTCACCCTTGCATTACCTAGCTTTGGGAGAGCAGAGAGATTCGATCTAGGAGCGTGGCTTCCAGCGAGCTCGGTGCTCCGAGATCGTTAGCTCCTCGCTTTAGAGAGAATTAGGTGAACACACGCCGGTAAGCATAATATCGTGAGATGGGTGTGCTTTCTCTCTCTCTCTCTCTCGCTTGCTCTGGTCCTGTTCTCTCTTCCGTCCTCTCTTCGAATATATGGAAGGTTCTACGCCAAGTAGTTCAAGCAAGAAGGAATATTTTTGAAATTTTGGAGCTGGAAGTTTCAGATATTCAAATGTTGTAAATGAAAATTCAGGATCTTAGTCTTGACAGTTGCTTGGCAAAATTAGTAAGTTATTTTTACCATAAACTTGGAGTACTTTCCATTAGCTATTTCAAACTTTTGTTATATTATGAATGGGAAATAATGTTAACTTGTAGTTGTCACGTAGTATGTGATATATCCCAGGATTTAAAATTATTTTTCGATTAACAAAAAATAAGATAAAAAAAATTGTTTTATAGTTCTGAAAATATCTTCTTGATTAATGATTATTCAATACTCTAACTGAAATATTTAATTTATTGTATTAATTAAAAAATTAAAACAAAATATAAATAATAAGAAGAATCGGAATATATGTATTTGGATTCCATCTTTTAGTCACGTAAAAAGTGTTGGCATATAATGTACCTTTTACGACCACAATGGGTAGTCTGGAGTAAGTTAAGAATCTTCAACGAGTCAAGAATGTATATACTTGAAATTTAAAACATAAAAAAAGAAACCCACGGATTTAAAATATCTGATCTATTAAGGGAAGAAGCTATCGATTTTTGGTAAAAAAATCGATATTTTAAAGGGGTAAAACACTTATTTAACCCTTGTTCTTTAGAAAGTAAAAGGTTTTACGCGAAAACCATTTTTTTCGTCTTATTTAAAGCTGTGGATAAATAGTTGATCATTCTATTTTCATTAATATTCATATGTAAACTCATTTTTCTCAAAATTTAGTTTTCATAACTTACTTTGTAAGCCTGCATAACAGTTCTTGGTGAATCACGCTGAAAATTTTTGTACTTTTTTTTTAACATATTTTGAACAAATTTAAAGAGAGTTTTTTTTATTATTACATAAAATATCATTTTCTAAAATATAAGTTAATACTAAAATACTGTTTATATCGCAAACAATAAATTGTTCATATAGAATATAATCTCAGAATAGTTCAAAAATATTATTTGAAAATATTGCTCTTTAAATGTCTTAATTTTAGCATGAAATGTTCATAAAGGAAATATACCAATTCATCGTAACCCCTTGCGCACAGTGATCGTCAAACATATGTCTGTTTTACAGGTTTCTTCAAAATGGCTACTTCAAAGGGTGGTAAATTTGAACAAAACCAGTCTAAAATGTCATCCTTTTCTATAATATAACATGTTTTGTAGAAGAAATATTTTTCTTCTTAAATTAAAAGATTTTAGTGTTTGTTGTATCTTCTTCCCTTAAAGGAGAACGTATTTTAAAACCAATACCATTGTTCAGAGCTCATCAAAACATGAATATTGAAAAAAAATTGACTCCTTAAAGTGTGGGGAAAGTTGAGAAAAACGTTGAAAAAATTTCTGATAATTAAGTAGAAATTGTCGAATATGGTTAGACTTAATACATTGTTTCAAATGGCATTAATCCATAGATATTATTTTTTATAGCTTTCCCCGTACTTAGAGTGGTCAATTTTGTTTAAATTCATATCTAAACGAGCTTTAAACAATGGTGTTGGTTTCATACATTCCCGGAAGGGGGCTGCCATGAGCATCTTCCTTTCTTTCGCTAAAGATTTTATTTTCATGGATATTTCCATATATACACAGGCGCAAATACATGAACAAGAGGTGAGATTTAGCTTGTAGCGCCTTAAGTTCCAGCGTGGTAGTAGGATGGCTCACCTCCTCTCTTGCTCTCCTCTATCTCTCTCTCTTCTTCGCACGCATTATCTTCGATGTATATCTAGTTCACGTGTACGTGAGGATTTACACGGCCTTATACCTAACTATAAGCAGTGCGCCTGCATTGAATCGCATCGAAGGATTCTGGAGAGAAACTGATGACTTAGTCTCGAGAATATACAAAATTATTGTACTTCTATATTATATTTTGAAAAGATAATGCTAAAGGCATATGCGAAGTTAGGTTTCTGCTTCTTAAATAATGAATTGACCGATTACACTATCAAAACATATGTACCTAATTTTATATTTGAATAAAAAAATCTACTTTTTCTAAAAGTATGGTTTAAAAGAAAAGAAAAAATTCTAATGTTATTATAATAGAAATATTCTTTTCAAAATTAAGTAACTAGTGAAAATAAAAAGATATGAGTCATTATAATTCCAACAGTGTTCACTGTAGTATCTAAAATCAAGTTACATTTGAAACATATCAAAAACACTCAGAGGATGCATCTTGTGGTTGAGCTTCGAGCACAATTGAATTTCGTAATCTCTCAGGATTACATGGAACCTGAACAGGTGCCAAAAGAGGATGAAAGACGATTCTGTACCTCCATTACTTTTTACTTCTCTTCTTCTAGCATATTTTTTCACTCATGTTGTAATTTTTTTAGCTTAGGGTGCGACTCCTTTTAATTCATTATAAAAAGTAGTTTTATGGAAAAAAATGATTGCTAGTCAATTAAGATTTGTTGATATTACTTTATTTTATTTTACATTTTGTTTGCTTCCTTCGCCAGATGTCGTTCACTGTTCATCGCTTGTCAATGATTAGTTTTCTTTATTTCTGGATATTTAACTTTGTTTACGTGTCTATGTGTGTGGCAAGGTATCTACTCTTATATTTCACTCAGCTTAGTACACATTAGCACACACTAGCACACAGCAACGCGATCGCTAGAATTCACATACACGCATACTAATACACGTGCAGTAAATCATTAGTACACATGAACAATAATAAATACACTAAAGCACATAAATACACGAACACTTATGAACATATTAATGTATATAAGCACTAAATCTTCTTCCGTTCTAATATATCTATTTTTCCGCATGTGACGGTAAATGACAGTCAAAACGTTCACTGTTTATGGTGTAAGGAGCTTACGCCATAAACTGTGCACCATTTGACGGTCATTAACTGGCACATTCGGAAAAATGGTTTGGCCCTCAGGTGTACATACCCACATACAAATATCTTTCTAAAACTAAAGAAATATTTTAATAAATATACTAACATACATAAACACTAATAATCAGATAAAAGTTATAGATACTAAGATATTAATGTACATATATACTGACTAATGCACACACACACGCACATACACACGCACATGCATACGCACACGCACACACACACGCGCACGCACACACACACACATATCCATATAGACATTTTTTAAAAATAGTGTATTTTGATTCCTTATATTTTAAAACATGTTTTTAATATGTTTTTAGCAAAACTATTCTCTTACTATTACAAAACTTCTTTGAGGAAGCAAAAACAAATTTCCCCCCTATAATTGCACAATGTACTATTTATTATATTCTAGTTTTTTAGTAGGGCCTCTAGTGTTTGCAAAAAGAAATCTGCATATTACTCCACAGAATTGTACATCTCCCATAAGATAGTGGGTTAAAATACTAATTTTCAAGTAATTTGTTTCTCTAAAATTTATTCGGCAACGTAATCTGAAATGATTAGAGAGGGTGTATTTCATGTTCATAAAAAACCTATACATGTTCTATTACATTCTGCAGTATTTTCATACACGCATGAACCACCTTAATAGTGAGTTAGGCTAGCATCGTTGGTCAAGCTACATGTAACGGAACAATTATAATTATTATAACAATTACGCAAAAATCTACGTGAAGACCTTACATGAAAACTTACACACGCTACTTACGATCTTGAGTCTTTTAAATTTTACATTAGCTCTTACATGTAGGGTCAAATGAAAATGTGTTTTTTTCAAATGTTGTATTTGTCACTTTTGTTTATACTTCTTTATATTGATGTAACATTCATTTTGTAAACTTTCTCTTGTAAATCCTTTAATTTGACGCCCAGTATAAAACGAACGCTGAATTTACGATACTCTTCGTCTTAAACTTTGAATTGCGTTACTTTTCATATTCGGTGTCGAAATAGTATCCCTTCTTAAACTATTACATTTTTTATTTCGCATATTACCATATCACTAGTTATGATATATGATATACAATTTCTAGAATAATTAATGACGAACCTCCTTTATTCCGACCCTTCCTTCATTATCATAACAGAAGTTCTTAACATCGACATTTGCGCGCCGTGAAAAATAACTCAACATGTAGCTATCTAAAATGTGAAATTAAATTATATAGTTATATTTTCAGCTGCTGTGCGTAAAACCTTCCCGAATACGACCATAGAACAATTCCAATAATATTTGTGGGGGCTGTTGATTTTGACGTCTGAAAGTTCATGCAGATTTCTGCTGCTACGCAATAAATGGCAAGCAAGTTTGAGTTTTGTTTAAATATAAGTTTTTTATAACAATGCGAAATAATTATTCACTTCTCATTCGGTAAAAATCAAGGCGGAAAATTTGATTTTATATTAACTTTCGGAATCCCTTAAAACTAAAAGCAAAAAAAGACAGTTAATAGTTATTTAAAACCATAAAGTAACGAAGTGTATACATTAGCCTTAGTCTCTCCTAGATTGTGTTATATTTATAAGGTGTTATTATGAGATTAATCATGAAATTATAAGATTTATTATAAGATTATAAGAAAACGAAATTTATGTTAATCTAATATTAAGATTATTAACTTGTCTCAATTAAGTTTGGAATTGCTGGATTTTTCTGTAACTTGCAGGAAATGATTTTTTACGTGCAATAATCAAAAAATGCATCTATTCAGTCTATTGAAAATTACAAAACAAATTTAAATTTTTACATGAACTTTTTAATAGAAATAATTATTATCTCAATTATCGTCTTGGTGTAAAAACGGTTGGAAAATTTTTGTTGGGCACGGTAATTTGTTTCTAAATTTACGTAAGAAAACAATATCCAAATTCTGATACTCAGATATTAATAAACCTTGTGTTGTTATGATCAGAGATGTTTATGATTAAAGTACTTATTCTGATAATAATTTAGGTACGCGAATAAACAATAAGCAAATATTATATTTATGAAATGAAAAAATAGAAGAATTGTTCTACGTTTTTATATGTTGAATTTCAATAAAATTTATTAAGAATATTGATTGAGAAAACGCTTGCCTACTAAAAGGCAGCAATGATTAAAATTTATTTTGTTAACTTCAAAATAACGAAGACAGATTCTTGAATGTAATTATTATAATTAAGGCTTTGTAGTATTATCAAATTAAGTAACAGCTCTACTGTACACAAACCAACAAATTCTCCATTGTTTATATATAGCTACCGCGAGTCTGACGAGCTTCTACTGCAAAATATGTGTTATATTCGTAATTTAACTTAAATTCTGGTTTACGAAAAGGTATCCTAATCGAAATTTTAAAATGTGAAAAACTGTGCTATTGTGTGAAAAAAATGAAATTTTGTGAAAAACTGTGAAATTGGGCTTACATTTTGAACAGGATTTTAAAAAATATTATAGAATATTTCATAAATTTTGCGACAGTTTTTACATAGTTTTTCAGTTTTTCACAATTACTCACATTTGCAATTTTCTTTTATATAAAAGAGTGCAACGAAAAAACACGTGAGAAAATGTGAAAAAGTGTGAACAAACGTAAAAAATTGTGCAAATTTTATTAGATAAAATACGTGTTTTTTTATAAGTGTAAGAAACTGTGAAAAGCTATGAAAAAGTGTGATAAATGTGCATATTTGTTTGTCACAGATGTTCCAAAAGTATGTAATTTCACAGTTTTCAAAGTTTTTCACAGTTGTCATCTCCACTTGGATATGCTCGAACCTCGGCTGCACATTAGTAAAGGTTTTTCACTATTCTGGTGCTAATTATCTACCATAAATTTTATTCGACATTCTGCTACAGTTCTGTGACATATGGACTGCATTATGCGAATCTTCGTCAGTACTTTCAGTGACGTAAGTCTGCTGCAGTTCTACTAGGGAACATTTTTATAAGTTTTTTTGCAATTCTGCTACACAGAATTGTGCATGTTACATCCACTCGGCTGCTCTTCAGTTATTGCAATTGTGTCGCTATCTTGCTGTAAAATGTCTACTACACGTTCCATTCGCAATTCTGCTGCAATTATGTAAAACCCGGCTTGCATTGTGCAAACATTTTATCACTACTTTCGGTGAAAAAAGTTTACTACAATTCTACTGTAAAATACCTGCAAGTTTCTTTTGCAATTTTGTCGCTATCTAGATGCAAAATGCTTACCACAAGTTTTATCCGCAATTCTTCTGCAATTCTGTGGCACGTGTCTTGCATGATGTGAACTCTTTATCAGCACTTTCGGCAAAGCAAGTCTGTTGCAATATTGCTATAAAGAGTTTACCCGTAAGACTGCCTGCGTGCATGTATTATGTGATTTTGAATGTACTATATCCGTTGCAATGCTGCTGCAAAGTATCTGTCGCAATCGCCTACTGGCAGAAATATAGCGAAAGGATGAAACAGACAACACATGCTCTGTGTAATCGCGCGTGCTGCAGGTTGTGCTACCAGGGAAAGTATGTTTTCTGAACATACTAGAATGAAACTGTACACCAAAGTTCCACAGGGATTGCAGAGAGTTAAAATTTGTGAGAAATATTCAGCTAGTTCGTATAATAAATTTAATTTACCGAACATCGAAAAAAATCTAAATCGTGACGTAACATCCAGCACCGGAATGCAGAACTGCCCTCTCTAATCTCCTCAACGACCGACGTATACATGAAATGCAGAATGCTGGCAAGTCGAGATACGCAACTTCCTCGCCCAAGCAGCGGTAGCAACAGCAGCGCCGGCTTCGCGTCATCCTTTCATCCCTTTGAAACTCCAAAACAATCATCAATGTAAGTATCAAGTGTCATATCGCCCACCACTCACCTCACTAACTTCAGCCCTCTCTCACTCGTGGACTGTTCATCGCATTATCCAAGCCAGAGCAACACCGCCCGAGTTAATCCCTTCAAGTACAAAACTTGCCATCGCGCCGCCACTGTATGCATACAGCTTCCCTCTCTCTCTCTCTCTCTCTCTCTCTCTCTCTCTCTCTCTCTCTCTCTCTCTATCTATCTCTCTCCTACTCGCATGCCTGTATATACACAAGGTTGCATCGCCTAGGGCCCTGCAGCGTATCGCGCTGTCGCGCGTTCGCACTTGCTCGGTAATTGCCAATCAACTGTAATTAATTCAATAAGCCAAGTTACGCGAGAGAGAGAGAGAGAGAGAGAGGGGAGAGCATCCGCGCTCTTCTGTTGGTTGCATTATGGACGATCGCGTAGCGCTGGTCTTTCTCTCGAGGCTGAGGCTCCCGCAGCTACGTATCTAGCCCCCCCGAAACTCTCGAGGCTGAGAGTTTGCGCTGCTGCTGGGCTACTGCTGCTGCGGTTGAGAGCAGAGGCCTCTTAGCCTTCTGGGTAACCCCGGTAGCTGTGACGCGGTAGCTGCTAAACCGATGGTACAATCTGCGTTTCTCTTTGGTATTATGACGCGGAGGATTGCGCTGTGAAAGGAAGAGAGATCAGGTGCTCGAGTGTGGAGCAAATTTCTTTTAAATTTGATGCAGGATGCACAGGCGATGTTTTTTTTCAAAAGTTTCGTACGGCTCGAGTTTACAAGACTATTCAAGAATATGACTTGAAAATTTAAGAAACATAGGATTTTTAAACTAAATTTTAACTCAGTGCAAAAGCATTGTTATAATTAATTTTGTTATAATCTAATGGTTCCGATGACAATTTGTACTACTATAAATAATTTATAACCACTTTTACGATGCTTCGATGTTTCAGTTGAAAATGCACCCGTGCTTAAAGTTGATGAATTTTCAATTTTTTGTGAACTAAGAAAATAAATACCATTAGCATTCATTTTTTATTCAGATTTTAGAAATTTAAAATGATGATTTCCTTGTGTAATAATTTTCAAGATAATTTAAATGACTTCTTTCATTTGATTTTAAAAAATGTTACAAAATTTTAATGTAGTGTCATTTTCAGATAAATAAACACTACTTTATTTCATGAATTGTGAATTATTTATAATTTTATTAATAAGTTATAATAATACGAAATATTATTTACATATTATATCTGAATAAGATAGAAACGTAGTAAACAATAATGAAAATTAAACATGTTGTAAACTGTAGAAAACTAATTAAAAAGAACGTGGATCATAGAAAGCTACCTGTGATTAAAAGCGTTAAGAATATATTATTATGCTGGGGTTTGTTACTTCTGCATTGACAGCTGGAAATTTTGCATCAATGCGTGTTAAAATTACACACAGTTCTTATACCAATTTCAATTTAGATTTTCATTGTAGGATCAGTCAAAATAGTAATTTTAGAATTCAAACAAAAATTCTTTATATTTTTATTAGAACATCAAAAACTTTCTGAGAAATATAAAGAAAAACTAATTAAATTTCATTAAAACATGAAAAATTCTTTGAAACCGACTACTATCTTTTAAAGTTGAACTCAGTGCTACAGAACATTCAAAAGTTTTAGAAGAAAAATAAAGGTAGAAGGGCACAATGCAAATTACATTTCAGTCAGAATTAGAATACATTTTTTACGTTCTTTAAAATTACTTTTTTTACTGACGATGCTTTCAACTACTTAAATATCAGAAACACTATATAATACATTTAACTGGTAATCATTTAAATGTTAAAATTGCGGAGCATCTTCTTTATTCTGTTCTATGATAATTTTTAATCGTCATTTAAACCATTATTGCTGAAGTACATTTATACTAATTATTCAAATAGTGTATAGAACCTTTTAAAAATAATATTCTTCTTTGCATTTCGTATAAAATATATTTACTTTAATTTTGTACTTTTCTTGAATTACTGGAATATTTTAAATTGCGTAGCGAGATAAGAGATACTCTTCTATAGTAAACAAGCTTCTAAAGCATATCGTTGAATAAGTATTTTTTACCGAAATTCTTATAACACACAAAGAGAAATATGAAAATCGCGTATGCTTTTGCAAGCACGAATATAAATTGCTCCATATTGAATCACAAGGCTCGTATGAATTTCTTTACGTTGTCATTGTCTTTATTAATGTACTGTATAGTACACTTCAAAATAACAGTGCTTTATCTAACAAAAAATAAACATGTAGGTGAAGTTTACATCGGAATTCATAGATTTCTTTGTAGTCTACCTTTTTAGTTAAATATCTAGATCAAGCGACATAAAAAGTTGCCCGATAGTTATTTATTGAGAATAGTAGGATCAAGATTTTGAAGTTTTACAATATTGAAAATAACGATATGACTACGTATTTTTAGTGAAAAAACTTACAGAATAACTGCTGTTAAATTTAAACATGTCAAAACTCTTTGTTATACCGAAGTTATAGATAGTTGAGTGAAACAATTAACATTGGAAACTATGCCAAATTAAAACTTTAAACGCGCTTTACTCGAATCTTACTTTTCTAATTTCAAAAAGTTGCTTGCGCAACCCATGCCCATAGATATTTTAGAAACTTCCAGAAAATATCGGTTAAAGTATTGTCAAAAGAAGTTAATATTCTGTTTTAAGGTACTTTGATGCTAAATGTTTTATTCGACGATTGTAAGTGTTGAAACATGTAGTTTTTCATATTTTTTTAAATTCAGAAATAGTTTCATTTACTTCAGACCTTTAATTGAGTATAACAAATTCCAAAAAATTAACTTTTATTCATATTAAGTTGAAAAATATTCTAGAATTTTTTAAAATAGAATTTGTAAAATTCATATGCCCAAGGAACTTTTGTATAAACCCTTGTTTATATTATAAAAATATGTATTTTCTCCAATAACTAGTAAAAAAGTTTTAGTGAAAAAGTCTCAAAATTTGTTTACAAACTTCTTCAATCATGGCAAAAAACTTACCTGAGTTTTAATATTATTGGACGAAAGGGAAAGATTTTTTAAAAATCAGTGATGTTCTCCCTTAACGAAGCAACAAAAATAACTAGTAAATTAGCAAAAAGTATACGCAGATCCTTGAAGGTCAGGTGTTTTTACTTCAAGAGCACCTTATACTGTAACTGCGCATTATTAATCCATTACATATTGAAATAAATTATTTTTGAAACTTAAAATTCGCATTATAAACATGTATAATAACATTTGATTATTTTCTTTAAAACGATGGTGACTAGTATAATCAAGTAGTCGTGAATGCTTCAATCTACCATATCCGCATCCAATAAGAACCCTCGTAAAAAATCCTCGCAATATCTGCGAGAAACACCTCTTTGTGAAGAGTCACGAGTGAAAACACTACCCAGAATACAAACAGACAGAGAAGCAGGCGAATAATTTTTTTTGCGAGGGTTTGCAGGGCGAGAACAAAGGGCAGGCAGAAACTGCGTTATCCCGAAGAGGGGAAGATGTTCGATTTGGCAAATGCGTCATGCATCGTGCGCTGTGCTTTTTTCCCCGTGTATAGCATTAGGAGAATAGCGCGAATACGAAAGATGTGGAAGGATGGAGAACGTGCACGACGAAAGAAATTGCAAACTAAGAAGGTTTCGGGGAAATTCCTTTGGTTTTTCTAGAGAATACGTGCTAATGTATTCGATAAGGGGAATTCCAGTTTTTACGTTGTTGCAAAAGTTGAGCGCGTGCTAATATTATGACACACGATTAAGTTTATGTTTTCATAGAGTTACTCGTCTAAAAATATATCATTATAATCATGATAGTTCAAAGTTCGGCTTAACTTTACGCTACAAAGTATATATTACCAGGTGGAAGATACAGCCAGATACCTCTTATGTTTATACACGGTATATGTTTGGTTTCACCTCCCACCAGACAATAATATGTACACAGACATAAATATTGTGAATGTTAAATGAATCCAGCCTATTGTAGAATCTTTTAAAAAGATTGATTAGTATTCATATTTATTTTAATCATTTTATATTACTTCTTTTCACGCGCAAATCGTTCATATTATTATATCGGTGCGTATAGTAGAAATTAGAGTCTGCCACAAGCAATCAAAGAAGAAAGTCGCGTGTGTGTTAATTTGTTTTTAACCTCTGACTCCAGTTTTAACACTTGGGGACTCATCAAGGACAACGTGAGACAACGTCAAATTTGATGAGATTTGAAAAAACAATTTTTGAGTTACAATGTGTGTTCCAGAAAATTAAGCAAAATAAAGCTGATTCTAAAACCAGATCCCGGTACACCAAAGATTATTAAATTAAATTTGTTTGATGAAGAATTAAAGCTCTTGAAACCTTTGTTTGAAATCAAAAGTATCTTTGACGACTAAAAGAAAGGTGATTTTTGGAATATTTTTCACCAAACCTAGAAAAGCCATTAACATGCAACTTTATTAAAAATTATTATTTGACTCATTAGCTATATAGACATATTTTTTTTATTCACATAATTCTTTTTATATGCCTGTTTTTTAATTAAAAATGGCGCGTATAAAACAGGGGGGCCACTGGTGAATACCATAACTCCCGTCCAGTAAGTCTGAAACGAACAATGAATCGAAAATATTGTTAATCTGTATGTGAATGGCTATATCCCGAACTAGGACAAATTAATTTCGGAAAAACAAACAAAATGGTGACCAGTTAAACAAAACATTAAAAAACTCGTTTTTGGTCCATTTTTTTCGTGATTTTAGCATGAAATTCTTAATATATTGACTTATTTCTAGTTCATGAGATAGCTATAGATGTGTAGAATGAGCTGTTAAAATTTGAAAGCAATCGGCTATATAGTTTAAAAAAATCATGTTCACCATATTAAAAAACATTGTTTTGAGAAAAACACGTTTGAAGTTTTTTAAATAAAAAAACGCTGCCAATCGATTTGGTACTCAGCGTTCTCAAAGATGTATCAGTCATAACATACCCACACAGCTCGCAATGTTGCAGGAATGTCGTAGAAATATTTCAATGTTGCTGTGATATTGCGGATAAGTTGATATATTGCAGCTACATTTTCGTTATATTCCCGTATGATTTTCAAGATTGCAATATTACAACAATTTTTCTATGATATTACATTATGATACATCACATTATAATATTGCAGTAATATTTTTGTGACACTGAGCGATGATAAGCCAGCGCAAGATTGCTGCAATAATTCTACAATGTTACTGTTTACGCCATTTTTACAGGTCTTAGTCATATAGGTACATTTCTGTAGATTTGAATTTCGCGCCATTTCGTGCGGTCAATTGCGACGTTGCGTGACCGTCAGCACGCGCGGATCTGGCTCGATTCGCGCGCGCTCTCGCAATTGTTCATTTTTGACAGGACCTCCAAGCTGTTCGCGCGCTTAGAAGCCCTGCTCAATTTATAGTTGCATTTTAAGCCCTTTTGCGTCCTGATTGCCGTGAGTTCCTGTTCGATAGGCTGAGATATATTTCCGTTCTTTTCAGAGCGAATATATTCAGCCTTACTGCGATCGTGACTCGTGTCGATCGGGTCTGCCCCGGAAAATTGTAACCGCGTTCGTGCAAGTGTGCGTGAGAATTCGCGCGTGTGTGTGTGTGTGTATCTTGTGTGTGCCTCGTGGCCGTGTTAGGGAAAACTGTGGGGACGGTGTCCACGTGTTGGACGTGACCCGTCCAGGGCGAGCGCATCGCGGCAACACCCTTGTTACCCGGCATCGAGGCGTCTGGCTCCCCGAGACGTCGAGGCGCGCCCGGTGCAGGTCGTGGACCATTTTGCGCTCCCCTCGCCCGGCTTGCCAGCCTACCAGGACTCGGCGAGAAGCTGCGGCGGCGTTTCACGACATTCTCGGCTCAGCGACATCCAGGCGGTGTCGTTCGAGCTTCGTGCGGCGGTTTTGCGCGGGCTGCGTGCCCAGGTAAGAGATCTCTCTGTGGCGTTAATATTAAGAGTCTAGGGTAAAGCGTTAGCATTAAATTCGTATTTCCCGCGTCTATTGTAATTGTTTGTAGCTTCATTTTCTTAATAAATCTTTACGCTTGCTTCGGCTTTTCCCTCCAAGCCGTGCGGTTTTTTACGACGAAGCAAGTGCCTTTTTTTATCGCGAAATTAATTGTGTGTTTTATTTACTCAACCTTTCACTCACTCATCCCAATTCTTTTTTATTTTATCTGAACTCACCTTGAGTTTATTATTTTAAGTAGATTATTGTTCAGTTACATTGTGATAAATCACACTGAAATATACCTGAATTATCCTGTAATATTGCTGTGTGAAATATCATATATAGTAATATTATTGCAAGTTTACAGGATGATATTTCTAGATGCATCTCACATTAATACTGCTGAAATATTTGTATAATATTACATTGTTATAAATCGTACCGAAATATACACAAAATATTCAGTAATATTCGTGCAAGTTTAGATTAATACTGCCGAAATATTTGTACTATATCGTACGGCATTGAATCAGGTGGAATTGATTTAAATAATCATCTTTTTAACTATAACATTTTAATTTTATCGTTTTATTTTGCCAGAAACCTTGATTAACTGTGAAAATTTTTTAATAATGTAGTTAGTCAAGGTTTACGCTAAAACAAATCGAGACAAACCGATTATTGTCATTGTACATTATTTGAAAGTCAATTTTCTCAAGATTACCGCTGGAAAGCGCTTTGGTGATTTCGCGCAAGTGCTAAGATTCGTCTTCAGTTACTAGGTATATTAGGACGGTTCAAATATTACAATAATGTGTGTCATCTCGAAGCTGCTGCGTATGAATGATTATTGACATGGGTTTATTATATGCATATTACGAATACTAATAATTATACTACAATTACGGCGAAATATGTAATTATTTATACTTTCGATAAAATGAGAATAATATTGCTGGAATGTAACTGAAATATTACTCAGTATTCCCATTATTAAATGTAAAATGATTATAATATTCCAACAATATAACTGCAATATTTCCCCCTATCGCCACAATCACGAAAAAAACAATAATAATATTGTTGTGATGTTACTGAAATTTTGCCTGATTATCACCAAAATATTGCAATATTTCTGTAATATTCCTGTGATAAAATTGACGCGAACGATAAATGTTGCGACAATATCACTGAAATGTTACTGCTATCTGTCACAGAAATATTTAATATTACATGTGGTATTCGTGTGATATTGTTGCAATATTGTGTGCTATTTGGATATTGTATATTATATTACTATGCGTAGGATAATATCTATTGATGAATTTGAAGCAAATTTACTTGAGTTCATAAGTACATAAGCATTACAAACCGATGGCCCTTACTAGCACATTTCAGATTTCTCAAAAAATACTAGTTCTTGTTCAAAAATTAAAATCTACGAAAATTAGCAATTTTCAAAATTTTAGTCAAACTATAATATTCTTAGAGTATCAAATAAAGTGTTTCCTGGTAGAAATGAAACTATTAAACTAGGCAGTGTTTCGATAGTTTTCATGGTATTAGATGAAACGGCATTACTCGGCAGTTTCTACTTAAATACCCTGTTGAAAGACTGATAAAAACCAATAAAAATTTTTTTTATGATGCTTATGGTATATATTTGCACCCGAAAATCCCATTAAAACCACTTCAAATGAATTTTTATAGTAATTTGTAAGTAGTACCAAATACATTTTTATCTGTTTCTATTTGGTATTAATAAGAATAATTAAAAACCAAAAAGGGAATCACTTGAGAATTAAAACTTAATGGTTTGAATAACAATTTTCTAGTGCACAAAATTTTTACAGGAATCAATTAGCAATTTTTTAATGAGCATCTAACTATTTAATTAGAATTTATAAGAATTCTATATTTTAAATTTTTGTATAGTTTAGTGAACTTTTCTGATAAGGAAGCAATGGTTCTTTGTTTTATGTTTTTTCAGTATAAAATTTTCATAATTATATTGAAAATTTATATGAATTTTACATTTTTGAAAACTTAATTTAAGTATATATGAATTATACTATTTTTTGGAGATTTATGATATCGCAAAGTCATATATCCGGTAATCAGCATTCTGGGCAATCCAGCAAATGTTAAAAGAGAGGAGAGCTCCAAAGAACTGTTTCTTGCAGAAGGCTATATCGCGGCCCCTTTTATTTCCTTTATCCGCCCAATTGGTCGCGTGACTGGAAAACTCAGACGTTCGCCACCTAGCGGCCATTTGTGAACTACGAGATGATAAATCATTTATCAGTAATTACTTATATGATTTTCTACTAAGATCCCATATTCTTGATATTTAACATTTAAGAAAAATTCATATAAACACTTATATTTTTACCTACCAAAAAGTTCGTATTCGTTCACCGCCGAAGACGGAAAATAGTGCTATATATTAATTTCCTATCCTCACGCTAGTTTTTTTTGTGAACACAAAACACGTGAACACGGCGGGGACTAGAGTGGGGGTAGGGATTTAATGTAGCGCTTTTTCCCCGGCTCGGCGGAGAAACAGTACGTACTTTATGGCTGGGTGTGGTAAAAAACCATAAAGTGGTTCAATAGGAATTATTCATTAATTTGAAATAAATACTTTTCTTATAAACTCGTATAACTTTTTTATCAGAAAAATCTTATAAAATGTTTATACACTTGTAAATCCAATATAAAAATAGTATACTTTCAAGCTCTCATAGAAACATATTAAATGTTTACTAGGAAATTTTTTTCCTCATTTGATCGCTAGATATTAATGGGATTTTACGAGGTTTAATTGGATGCTTTCAGTAGGGTAGTATATTTCTTATAGCATAGAATTAGCATTTTATAAGAGGCGTTTGTAACGAACTAGGTGTTTTTGAAAAATCTGAAATGTGCTAGTCTTCGTAAGGGACGTCGATATCAACTACTGTTTGAGGCCAGATGAATTACACATATATACATATAAATATAACACACATACACGCACGTGAATACACGCACATATACACATACACACGCACACACCTACATACGCATACACATACATACGCACACACACATACACACGCACACACATCCATACACGCATACACACACACACACATCCATACGGACATTTTCTAAAAGTAGTGTATTTTGATTCCTAATGGCCCATTCATATTTCTAACATGTTTTTAAGAAAACTTTTTTTTACTATAGCCTGTAGGCTATACCTATAACTATTGTCAATAAATTTGTTTTTCAAATTCTCACATTCATATCCTAGTAATATGTATTTTGAACTTTATAATACATCAAAAACTCTAATCCGGTCAGTTTGACTACCAAAACATTGCGGCAGAGCAAGAAATATGCAAGCTTGTACTATAGCCAAACAAAGAGACCACACAAACAATTAAAAAAAATTTCATTGTATTTTGATATAATTTAATTTTACTGAAAAAGATAGGTAATATATGATGAATAATTTATCCTCACCTAAAAGCATATAACTAATTTATTCGTAATTTTAAAATGGTTAGCTTAACACATAATTAAAAAGAAAAAAAATCATTTTTAATTAAAGCTTAGTCTACGTCATAATACCATCGCCTCCGTGTAAAAAGGTACCAACTCAGAATCTGTTTGAACAGATATCAACTCGGAAGTCGCTTAAATAAGGTATCATTTGTCGAAAAAAAATTTTTCATACAAATTTAACCTTGCACTACTGCTGAAAACTTAAATTCTGCTAAAAAATGTTGGCTTGTTAAATGATGCCTTTTCTAAGCGACTTCCGATTTGGTATTTTTTAAAGCAGATTCCGAGTTGGTACCTTTTTATACGTAGACGACGATATTATTAACGAAATTCGATATTTATTAGTACTCGAACCCGCTCCTAACATTAATGTCAAATTCGCAATCACTTACATTTTACAAAAATACAAACTACGTCCATTCGAAACACCTCCTCAAATAAACTGTACATCTCCCAGCTGCCATATCCAATATTCCTTATACTTCCCCGCGCATAGAGATGACCGGAGCACTTACCCTTGCACTTCCGTAGAGCGCGCTCGGGGGGGCGACACAAAAGAGGCGTCGTCCCAGGCGAGAGACGCCGGCGCGCATTACCTGCATTCTCCTCGCTCTGCTCTGTCTTTGTTATTGCGAGGCGCGCTCCTCCGCATTATGAAACGCGGAGCCGAACGCACCGCGACGTCGCCGCTGCTTACCCGCGGCATTACGGGGACGGTAAATATTGGGAGACGCGCGAGCGGAACAAGACTTCGAAATGATCCTCTCTCCGCGGACTCGAGCTGTATAGTTGTACACGCGTCGCGTTCACGGTTCTGCGCGCTCTCTCGGGCTAAATGGGAAATGCGTGGTTGTGTAGTTGGTGTGTACACCGAGGATTTGTCTCCGTAAATAAAATATTGAGATGGCTGGCTCGCAGAAAGGTATAAGTAGCTCTCTTGAGTCATACTCATTTTTGTTAAAGCAAACTTCATTTGATTTCTCGGGATTTTACTCAAAATGTTGGAGTTTGCCTTGGACTGGCAGAAAAGCTTTTTCGCTGTTCCCGGAATAATATTTCGCAGACCTGGATGTATTTCTGAGTATTTTATGGCGAAGTTGTTATTTCTTCAGTAAATTCGTGTAATTGAAATGTGCATTTTTTGTTTACAGCACATGAATTTATATAGACGTTATAGTAATTTTACTATATTTTGATAGATATTACATGTTACTTATTTTATGAAATTACTTCTTCAAATATCTTTGAAATTAATTGAGATATAGTGCTTAAATGTTCATGATCATAACAGCAGCATCATTTGAAGTCTTAGTACAATGTCGTCATATAAAGGAAGATTGACAGGCTACGTAACAAGTGTAAATATTAATTCTTTTAAAAGATTCACATTAATCTGGTTGTAATTTATACTGATGAATGCTGATACTAATACTTCTTCTTAATCAAATTATTAAAAAACTGTTGTTCATATTTCATAGAGAATAATTAAATTATATCTTCCTGCAATGAAAACATTGACTTGTTTTACGATTTTATTGCTATTTTATATTCATTCATCTCTTTATAATTTATTCAGGATCAACGGAAGAATGCTAAGAAAAGTGTATCTCACGAGACTTAATTGGAAAATACGTAACTTGCAGAAGCTCAATTAAGAAACGTGTACCACGCGGATGTCGTTTTAATAATCAAGTATCTCAGGCTATACATTTCTTTACTGGGCAATGCAGTTTCAATTCCAACATAGACATCAGAGGCGCACACGCATGTGTTAGCGTAGTATCGAAAAGTGCGCCTACTGGCGGCTTAAGGTAAATGTGCTTTTCTTCAACCAAAACAGCTTTATCTACAGTTTATGTTTTCCTTCATTCAAAGCATTCAAGCTGCATTAGCTTTTGTCGAAACTTTTTGAAGTTAATTGAACATATTCTTTTCAGCATTATAAAGAAATTAGTCTATAATCAAGAAGCTGTATGTTGATCTAGATCAAATGAAAAAGAAATATTTATATAAAGAAGTTATAAATTACGCCAAAACACTGTTTCTTTATTTAAATAAAATGATCTCATTTTTAATTATGGTTACATATTCTATATTTATGAAAATGCACATATATTTTCAAAATGATATAAAAAATAAGTAGGAATTTTTCTAGATAGTACCGAATTTTGTCTGTACCGGGAACGTTAGCAACTTTTCGTTATATATCAATATACATACGATAAAATAGACAGAAATTTTTCAAAACTTTTCATTTATGTTTATATAAACAAATGTAAAAATATAAAAAAAAAATATATGTAAGGGGCAGTTTTAAGAAAAATTGAAGGACCCCCATTAACACTTGCAAATCTCGTACTTTATAACACACATATCTCCAAGCCACTGCAGAAAATTCCCTTACCCGAATAAACCCGGTAATATAACTCCCACTTCCACCGCACTTGCAACTTCTTGAGCCGAAAAAAGTTTCACCTCTCCTCGCAAGGTTAATATCGTTGTTATTGTTATCGAGATGCGACGTCCGTTAATAACGCGACCAGCGGCGACGCGGCTCTGTGCACGGTAGGTCGACTGCGTCGATAAATCACTGTAGCCAGGGCTCGCGCGGGCTGGATACATTTTTGTGGATAATGAACGGATTTTTTTTGTGAAATAATCTTTTCTTGTTAATCTTGGTTATATAGGAAATAGAAAATCTTCGTTCAATACTTTATTGTGTGAATCATAATCTGTAAGCAATTCTTTTATATAGATGGTACATCTTGGTTATGTACGAAATAGAAAATCTTTGTTCAATACTTTATTGCATGAATCATACTCGTAATATGTAAGCAATCCTTTTACTTAGACGTTGCTTTCTCGAAGAGAAAACTTTATAAGGATGTCTTATTTACAGAAAATTTCATAATTTAATTGAGTGTTACTATCAACTGGAATATATATCTTACAACTTTAAAGTGACAATGACATTCAAAGAGTTCAAACCAGGACTTGAACTAAGAACCTTTGGATCCACAGGCTCAGACTCTACACTGAAAAAAATAATAGTATCTACTTTTATAGTGTCAAGATACTTATTCTCACAAGTTCGGCAACTTCTATCGGGTAAGCAGAATCTACTTAGAGCTAAGCTATATCTGCTTACTCTGCAAGTAACTACAACTTGAGTACCTCTGTTTGACTTATGACTACGGCAGTTATTGCTTGGCTTTCGAGTTGATGTAACCTATTATTTTTATCACTGTACCGTCTAAACCATCGCGTTTCTTGAGAATCAACTTTGTAAGAGTGTACACTGATAGACTAACTGTTGGTCTCAATTCTCAACTGAATATGAATACACATCATTTGAGATTTAAAGATTGAGTAAAACATTCAAAGTTCGGAGTTGACTAATAAGAGTACACGCTAAGTAATTGAGAACTAATTCTAAAAAATTGAGAATATACACTTAATTTTGTATAATGAACACCCAACTTTGAGAGTTAACATTATACATTTTGTGTAAACTTTTAATTTTTTAAATCTAAATATCCAACTTTAAGTGTTAACATTTAAACCTTAAACAATTAAATTTAAGTATTTTTATCGTTAGGATGATCATTTAGAAATACAAGATTTTGATGAATTTCAATGTTCTCGAGGTTGCTGAATCAGAATATATAGGTTTTTCAAAAATTTTCGTCTATCTGTATTATGTATAACGTATATTTACATATTTATATAAGCGCCTATGCAAATACAAACTTATTTGTGTAAGTGTATTAGTATGCATCTAAGCCTATACGGCAAACCCGACTTATCTACGACGCAGAACCCGCAACTCCCCTCACCAAACAACCACGCACATATCCCCCGGTTAAACCCAACATAATTCTCCGAGCCCTTTATAACTAGAAACTTCTTTCATTGCGCATGTTCTCGATCCCAAATTTCCATCTACCCATACCATTTCACGATTGCGTTATTCCCCAAATACTATACAGTAGTGACGAAAAGTTTAGAGCCTCCCTTGTTTAGAGCAATGCTATGTGTAGATCTTTGTCAAAACTTTTCAATACCTAATTCCTCTTTAAGATTCCAATAAACAACTTTTAAAAAAATATTATTTAAAGATTGGTTAGACGTACAGTATCATGTCGGGGGCTGGTCTGGATTAAACCCATAAAAAGATCTTATTATTTCAATACCATATTTATTAAAGGACCTTTGTTCCTCACACAATTCTAGGTGATATAATGAACGAAAATTTATTTTCTAAACGGTTATTTGACTCTTTTTGACATATATTACAAAAAGAGCAGAGCACTTTTTCGTTAAAATTTTTTTAATTCATATTTTTTGGAGTACCAATTAAATTTTTTTAAATATTAAAAAAAAAATTTTTTTAAATCGATTAGATCTCCGAAAAAAAATAATAAAATTTTTCTTTCAAAATATCGATTGGATCTCCGAAAAAAAATAATAAAAAAAAATTTAACGAAAATGTACTCTACTCTTTTTGTAATACATGTCAAAAAGAGTCGTATAACCGTCGAAAAAAGAAATTTTCGTTCATCATGTCACCTAGGATCGTGTGAGGAACAAGGTTCCTTTAATAAATATGGTATTGAAATGATTTTGAGGTTATCGGTAAAATTTAAGATATTATTAAGTGTTGATAGCATACAAATTGTTAGAATGACTACTTTCAAAAATAAAAAGTTCTCTAGACTCGTAAAATAAAATATTTTTTCGGGTTTTATCGAGACCTGCCTCCTTAAATAATTTAGAGGTCTTTTTAGTTTTTATAAAAATGTTTTTTTTTTCTATATTATCTTCACTTTGCATACAGTAAAAAAATTTGTTTCCACTTTGTGCAACAGGATATTATACTTTAGATATTACATTATCGAGAGAAACAAGTTTTGTGGGGTTAGATGCAAAAATATTCAAACCACAAACAAAAACTGAGAAAGTTAATTTTTTGGTAAATTATGTAACTTCCAATGTAAAAAGTTAAAAAATATATCATATACTCATTCAACCCACAAAGTATCTTTTATCTTTTAATGTTTGTGTTTTGTAAATGATAATATTTTGATGGTTAGTGGACGAAGGGGCTATCTCAGAAAATGCTTGAGGAAGAGGCTATCTCAGTTTCCGATTGAAGAAGAGGCTAATTCGGCGTGTTCTCGAAGAAGAAGCTACCTCGGAAATCGCACGAATAAGGGCTACTTTAACTAATTAGTTTTCGTATTTAATGTTGTAAAGAGCAACAATAAAAAATGTAAGACGCTTCTTTTGCAATTTTTCTCTTTTTTATTATTGCTCGTTACAAAAATAATTGCGAGAAATAATTATTTTGAGTAGCCCTGCCTTACGCGATTTCGAAATTAGCCCCATCCTTAAGCCGAGATAGCCTTTCCTTTAAGCAAAAGTTGAGTTAGCGTCATCTTCAAGCATTTTCTGAGATAGCCTCTTTTTCCATTCAACCGTCGATTTTTAATGCCAAAATCATTTACACAGGTGTTTCGGCGGTTTTTAGAATGGGCTTTAAGGGGGTAGGCCTGGGTTAAAAAGTAAAAGAAATTTTTTTTTATTGCATTTTACGATATGAAGTTTTGTTACAGATTTATAGCTAAAATTTTAAATTAGCTTTTTTTTAATTTAGTGAATTTTAGGTAAAAAAATGCTATTTAAATAAGTTTAAATAATTAAAAATTCAAAGAGTTTATATATATATATATATTCGATAAAACTCGAAGCTGTCAGAGAGTAACACGCACAGTATACCTATATATAGCGAAATTGACTGAAAAACTATACTCTCTCGCTGTTTTGAAATATCGCCACCAGATGAAATTTACATGGGATTTTTGTCGCTTCGGTATCGTTTCGATGCCAATGCACTAAGGTAGTGTTAAATGTTCCTCTGGAACTGTCTTTCGACCAATCACTGACCAGAACGCTGATATGTTCTATCCACAACTTCTGTATGAACGTTGTGAATGCTCTTTGAGTACCAGACCAAGCGATGTTCAAGGTAGAGTGTCGGGTGGCCATGGTAAACTTATTTGGGGAAGACCAACAAAAAGAAAGAAGATTTTTTATGAAAGAAAATAAGTAGATTCATTGACAAAAAAAGTAATGCATATGAAGTTAATAGAAGATCTGTTTTGGCTATGCGTGCTCTTGGTCATGGACATGTTGGACTCTCAACAATTTGTGGAATTATGGATTTGCCACAGACAATGTCGCACAGCAATTTTGACAATATCAACGATCTATTGAGTGAAGCTTGTGAAGTAATTGCTGAAGGCTCTATGAGTAATGGTGCGATAGAAGAAAAGAGTATCTTGCCTTCAGATGGTGCTGGACTTCCTGTGTCCAGAGATGGTTCTTGGAGAAAAAGAGGTTTTTCCTCAGTCCAAGGTGTATCTAGTGTAATAGGCAATTCTACCGGAAAAGTGCTTGATGTTTCTATAAAAAATAGTTTTTGTAAGAATTGCTCTTTATGGGAAGGAAAAGAAGACACACCAGCTTATGAAGAATGGATTGAAACGCATCAAAGTCAGTGTACGTCAAATCATCAAGGCAACGCTGGAAAAATGGATGTAGATGGTATTGTGTATTCGTTATTCTCACTGATAAGAATGATACAGTGTTATTAACAAATTTGTTGGTTTCAGCGCTATCATGAGATCTTTTGGTAAAAGAACTTCCCATATTCTAAATCACATCCAAAAAATTTTGTATAAATAAAACTGCAATTTTCTTTGTTTAGATTTTAACCCAGGCCTGCCCCCTTAAACTCACCTGAGAGTAATGTTCACGATATTTTTACAAAATATGATAGAAATTGACAGTCTCATGCAAATAAAGAAATTAAACTAGAAAATATAAGCTTGAATTTAAAGCTTGTTATAATAAAAGTTTTTTTTTCAACGAACGTGTGAATTGGACTCTTTTCATGCCTGTTAATCGGATTGAAAATTGCGCATTGAGAGCATGCCTGAAAGTGGGGAGAAATAGCCATTTCTACCCTGTTTAGTATGCTGCACGACTTATGTAGTATGTGAAGTTTTGTTAATTATTGTAAAAATATCGTAAAAAACGCTCTCAGATCTGAACCCAAGGCCCATTTACAAAAACACGGAACACGTATGTAAATGACGTTGACATGCACACCATTATCATTTACAAAATATAAAGTTTAAAGGATAAGCATTATGTGTTTAATAAGTATATGACATATTTTTTAATACTTTAATTACATTGAAAGTTACACAATTTACTGTAAAATATAACTTTTTTTCAGTGCAGAAAACCATTTTTTTATTTGTGGATTGAATATTTTCGCATCAAACCCAATCAAACTTCTATCTCTCAATAATATAACATGTAAAGTAAAATATTCTGTTATACAGGGTCGAAAATTTTTTTTAGTAAAGATAATATATAAAAATCTGTATTTTTCAAAAAATTGAAAGGATCTCTATATTACTCTAGGTATGACTCTTCAGAAGGTTTAACAAAGCTTAAAGCTTAGTATATTGGAATCTTGAAGTAAAATTATGTATAAAAAAGTTTTAACAAATATCTGCACATCATTCATCTGCACATATCATTGCTTTAAATAAGGTGGGCTCTAAACTTTTGGCCTCTACTGTAGGTGCAAAGAGAGATTGCAGCACGCTGTAAGGCACGAGCGAGACGAACGACGCAATTGCGAAATCGAATATTTGATTTCTCTTCGCCTATGGCAATGGGAAAACCCAGCCTCCACCCACCTGACCTTCGTCAGCCGTCCTTGTAGTTCTACTCGTATACTTATAGGAAATGCGTCGTATATTTATCTGTACTTTTTTTCATCAGATTGATGCTTCTGGCTGTGCAGACTCTTTGTAGTCGAGCGATGTCTCTTGAGAACAAAGTGCGTTGGGCGCAGATTACAGCGCAAATTCTTCGGGGAATTTTCGCGGGGGATGTCGTTAGATGTGGGTAGGGAAGATCGGGGAAATCCCAGCTACTGAGTAATACCAGTCACATTTATTTTAAAGAAAGTAACATTTTTTTCATACTTATGTCGATCCAGTATTGAACTATAAATATGACGTAACAAATTTTTAGAAATAGTTTATTTTGATATTTTATGACTTCATAATGCAAAGTTTTAGGTACTTTTCATGATGTAAATAATCTTAACCATTAAAAAGGTTTTACTCATACATTGGCTGATTCACTACTTGTTTTTGTTATTTTGATAATTCAATAGAATTAACGCAATAAAATAAGAAAATAATATTGGTTGACTTTCCGTAAAACTTGTCAATGCCTAGACTTGCTGCAGCTGTTTAAGTAGCAGCAGGGGATGTTGCGAAAAGCCGGCCAGTATATCATACAGATCCTCACTTGGCAGTCCATTCACTACCAGCAGTTACAGCTCACATATAGCTGCCAACTGCTCGGCAAGAAATGGACAGACCGACAACACCACCTCCGTCTTTTTCACCAGATGAGATATCTCTGTTGCTGCTGCAGCTCTACTACTATCCTTAGAAGAGAATCAATACAAATCAGAAGCCAGTACTTACAGGAATGCCAAGACGCTACGATTTCGAAATTAATTTGACTATAAATATTTATTTTTTTATGTATTTTTTTTTAATTTTTAATTTATTTTTGTATCAGCTATACGTTGTAATAAAGAAAAATAGTTTAAAATTAGTGAAGATATGTACGAGTTACACGTGCATTTTCTATTAAGACATTAATTTACAGTAACAGACATACAAGTGCCGAATTTACTGGAAGGGGAGGAAAACCACCATCCTTTTATAATAGGCTATTCCGGCGGGGCCATGCCTGTACTTCCTGCAGCCGTTGAAATAGCAGCAGAGGTTGTTGCGGATAGTAGACCAGTATCTTATAGCTCCTCTTTTGGCAGTCCTTCCATTGTCAGCTGTTTTATTCCACATACAGCTACCAACTGCTCAGCAAGAAGCGAATAGACCGCCAACACCACCACCGACTCCTTCATCTGATGAGACATCACGGCTGCTGCTGCTGTACTACCGTCCTTGGAAGAGAATCGCGACAAATCTGAAGCCAGTGCCGACAGGAACGCAAAGACCCCACGGTATTAAAATTTTTTTGACTCATACCATGCCGTAAAGTATTGTGTTTATTCCCCGTTGTCAGGGAATAATACGCCACATTATCTCACGCCTAGAAACTACCATGTGCATGCGCGTCTCTCTACTTTTCCTTCCAACTAACGCTGCCTGCGAACTTCTGCCCTCGATTCGCTCGGGCTGCAAATTACGCAGGCGGCATCAGTCGAGAGCAAAAGTAGAGATGATCATCGGCGTCGCAGTTTCTAGAAGTGAGGTTATGTGACGTTTTCGACCCTGAAATCGGGAATTAAACATAAATAAGTTTCCACCGAGCATGAGAAAAAGTTGTATACTGCACTCGGGAGCAATGAGGTCTATTGACGCCCACGAGTGACTTTCTGCCCGAGCGAAGCGAGTCAATAGCCTACTTTACTCCCTTGGTGAGTAATATACTATTATATATTTTTTTTATATAGGGGAAACCACGGTAAAGGGAACGTAGTAACTCTAAAAGTAGAAAAAAATTATTTTTTTGATTTAAAACATTATGATGCAAGTTGCACAGGAATTAATAATTAAATTAATAATTAAATTAGAAACTTTAAATAAAGTCGTTTTTATTCCATGTCTATATATATATAAATTTTTAATATTGTGGGGTCTTAGCGTTCCTGTCGGCACTGACTTCGGATTTGTCGCGATTCTCTTCCAATGATGGTAGTGGAGCAACAGTAGTAGCTAAGATGTCTTGTCAGGTGGAGAAGACGGCAGTAGTATTGGCGGTCTATCCGCTTCTTGCCAAGCCGTTGGCAGCTGTATTTGGGCTGCAACTGCTGGCGGTGGAAGGACTACCAGGTAAGGAGCTGAAGGAGATACTGGTCAGCTTTCCACAACAATTCCTTGCTGCTACTTCAACGGTTGTAGCAAGTGCAGGTATTGACGGCCCCGCCGGAATTTTCCTCTTCGAGAAGAGAAGTAAGAAGTAAGAGGTGACGCGTACTCAGGTATCATCTGCACATTGTCCATGACATTAGGTAGATTATTCAAGCTACTTCTTTCGAAATCAAACATCTTTATTTCCTGATTTTTAAACCGAATAATTCTGTTGACTTATACACTTCACACCTAAATCAAGCCGCGAAATTAAAAAATTATTTAATTATAAAATAAAATTCAATATTAAAGAAAAACAAATTATAAAAAAAAATTCAAATAAAAATTTTTAAATTACTTTTTTTGTTCTTGTTTTCAAAAACAGTTTACACTTTAGTACAAAGTACTAATTTTTTGCAGTCAATTAAGTTTAGGAAACTTCATCTCTTCAATGGCCCGGTCGATAAAGCAATGGATTCTCACGCCGGGGATCTGAGTTCGAATCCTAATTTACCACGATTAATATAGCTAATTTTTTATAAAAAATCCTTTGGGTCATAATTATAATTGGAGCAGATGAAAATGCGACCTCCCCTTGGGTCAGAAGTTAACGAGCATAGTTGGGGTGTGTCCTACAAAATCCGCTTGTCCAAGAAAATCCTATAATGGACAATTATAAAATTAATAAAAAAATACTAGACGGCGCATTAGAAAACAGCGCTTTTCATAAAATAATTAAGTATTAAATAATGTATTAGATTAATTAAAGGAGTACTATCGGTTTTGAATTAGTGTTAAAAAAAATTAGAAATTTTGTAATAGTACGTTTAAACCTCAAACTTACTCGTATAAATTTTTAGAAAGCTACACCAACCCAGAAAAAATATATTAAGAATTTTTTATTTACGTTTTTACGTTTTTAACACATAGCTTTATGAGAACTCACGTTTCCGACAGTTTCAATCATGAAATTCATGAAAACTGCTGTTCTATTGATTTCGACGAAACTTTGAGAAACATATATTCAATATCCCATAAATATAATGCAAAAATCCAAATGTTGATTCTCTAATTTTGAGAGCAAATATAAGCAAACGAATAAAAATTTTCACTCTCATTCAACCATTTACGCATACGATTTGGCCTACCACGGAAGTAAAAAACAACCAAACATGCATTTGACTTACCGATAGTACTCCCTTAAGTAAACATGCCAAATTCTAGCTAATAAAGCAAATTATGTGCCGAAATTTTACTGGATCCCTTCGCATACTGGCATTCTTGGAAATGAACATGCCGACAAACTTGCCAAGCTAGCTACTCATAGCAGTGTGGCCAACTTCCCTGCAGTTCCCTTCACCGACCTCAAAGAAACCTTTAAAAAAATGATGCACCTTAAAGCTAAAAACGTCTTGCTGTCTCAAGGAAATCTTAAAGGCCAAAAATATTTTGAAATTTTCTTCAAAGATAGCAAATTTCCTTGGTACAGTGGGCTTAATTTTTCAAGGGCTTACATTATCACTGTCAATAGATGCAGAGCCAATCATTATGGGTTAGCTGAATCTCTTCATCGTGTTGGAATTATCAATGACGCTCACTGCAAATGTGACTATACTAGCGAGGATATTAACCACGTCCTTTGGCAATGTAAGTTTTACGACAACAATAGAAAGATACTAATCAATAATCTAAAAAAGATCAATGTGTTTTTACCATGCTCAGCTGATGTTCTGTTGTCTGCACCTAATAGCCTTACCTGCCAGTACATGTTCGACTTCCTACAGAAATGTCAGCTGAATATATAAATAATATGTACAACTGTATTCACGTTTATCTTCAAAACTCTTTGTAAATCAGGCTAATAAAACCAATATTTCAAACTTATTTTCTGTAAGCTGAAATGGGCCCTAAGGCCCCAAATGCTTAATAAATGAAAAAAAAAAAAAAAAGTAAACATGCACCTAACACAGTAATACTACAGCAACGTTTACGATAATAGACTTAAGCGCAATACTATTACATCTTTTTCTCCTATTCCTTCCTTCTATTTCTTTACTTATTTATTTATCTTTAAAACGATACTGTCTTTAAGTAACTCTTTTTTTTCCTGAATTGTATACACTGTAAAAATGTTAGGGATATTTCTGACGAATTCTGTCAACACCTTTGACTTCAAACATTTACTTATATCACTATTGTTTAAATGCAAGATGTTCTTTTAGAACCGCATACTTATCAAAAAATTATATTGTCTAGATTTTTGTTTGGCGTTTACTTTCCACCTAAATTATGTAAAATATTGTATAAATGGATAAGTAGATCCCGCCTATCCCAGTACCTGCCGGTTCCAGAACCCGACTAGCTTACCTATCACTTTTGAATCGAAAAAATGCTTGCTTTTGAGCTAAAATTTTTAATAAATAATAGGACTGTAAATCAATATTCTATTCCATCATTCTGTGATGCCAGCGTTTAAATTATTTTGCCAAAAAACAGAATCTAAAAAAAAACACAATATTTCTAATTGTAACACATAAGATAGATTCTGTACTGCAAACAATGATGATGGTGCGGATTGGCGTAGCGCAGCGGTACTGGACTAGCACGAGCAGAGCAGTTAAAATTTTAATTTTATTTTTAAAAATGCTTGTCAAATGACCAACTAGTATATTATTGTGCAGATAGTCATTAACCTCATAGTATGCGTAGTTTTCAAAATGACCTAAATAGACTTAGGCAATTTTTGGTGAAACGACGTATTTGTAAGATCAAATTTTGAATAGAATTTAAAAACAAAAATAAAAATTTACATATATATCGTTTTATCAGTTCTTCAAGCGTTGTCAAATTTTCTGATAATCCAATCTTCTTCAAAAAGACTAGAAAATATATAAAGTAAATACTAGTAATATTGAAAGTTTATTAACACCATCACTTAAATATATCCTTATATTGTTATAATTATCTAAAATTCAACCAGAGCAAATAAAGAATCGCAACATCATCCTTCAGTCTCAAAAACAATCTAAAAATGCTTCCTCTCCGAGGAAGCAATACCCTGCAGACCCATAACTCCTCGACCCAAGTCCAGCCGCGAATTTCCTTCTTCTCCTCATACTTTCTTTCTCCAGTCCGCAAAAAACTTCATGCATTATTATCCTAAATCTAACTAGCAATATGGTCAAGAAAGAGAACGACCGAGTAGCGCCCGGCGCGAACCTCATCATTTTTCCATTCCGCACGAAATTACGCAAGCGAGCGAGAGAATGAGAGAGAGGTAGAGAGTGAGAGAGAAGGAGATAGGCAGAGAGACACTCGCCTCGCCCAGGCCAGCAAAGAAAGCCTCGGTGCAGACATTATTAAGGGCACTTTAATCTTCGCAGCACGAAGAAGAGAAAAAAGCGGGATGAGGAGGAAAAAAACCTGGCTGCGCAGGACCTGAATATGACCCGAGTGTGCGAAGAGTCTCGGTGGGGGCGCGGCTCGACCTCCTCTCGTTCCTCTCAAATCCGATTGTATACACACGCACTCGAGATGAAATTCTCGGGGGCGTAAAATCCCCGCAAACTCATCCTCTCACTCTCACTCTCGCGTGTACGTATTACCTGCGGTGCGAAGAGCGCGCGCGCGTGCCTCTCGAATTAGAGCCCGCGCGTGTGCAGAGAGACGCGACGAGGAGGAAGAGGAGAAGGAGGAGGAGGAGGAGGAGGAGTAGTGTGCACGCGTTAACTAGGATAAGTCTCATTAAGCCGATTATACCGCGGGAGGAGAGTCTGTTGCGAGCAGGGTGCGGAAAGCCGGAGACGGAAGTAAAATGTTTGGATCTCGCGCCTTCGCGCTCGGTACACACACACACACACATACATACACACAAGACGAGTAGGTACACAGATGGTGTATGCGTGAGCATGAGAGTTTACGTGCAGCAGCTGCTGCTGGGGATTCGAAATTGGCCACTCGTTGGCTGCACCAAGAGAAGGTGGGGTTGCTTTGGTTACTTGATGTCAATGTTGATTGAGGATTTTAAGTACGATGTGGCTTCAGAGGGATTTCTCTGGCTGCAAGAAATTTAGTAATCTTTTCCTCTAGATTTGAGTAGAAGTAGGTGGATTATATGTTTGCCGCTTTTTGCGGACGCTGAGGTGTTAGGTAAGTAGATCCACTTATGGCAAGGAGAAGGAATATTTGAGTTTTAAAGTAGTCTTATTAATACGGAATTTGTTATACTGCATTTAATAACAATTAAGTCAAATTATTGAACATTTGCAATAAGAATAAGAAGGTCTGATTAGACCTTGGAGTAAACTACTTAACTAATGCAATACTTCTGCGATGATTTATGCGAAGTTGTTATTTGAAATACAGAAATTAGTATCAAATAATTTATATTTCAAAATAAATACAGAAAGTTTTGCTTAAATGCTTAAGGTTTTTGGATTTTTTACGCTCTCATCAAATTTATAGGTTTCTTTTTAACATTTGGCCTGCATCGCAGGGACATGCTTAACAATTTGTATTTAGGAGCACCAGAGCAAATTTAAAACATATTTTACATATTTTTGTAACGCGTCGATATTCGATAAAGTGCTAATGTCGAATACTTGCCGATGTCTGATATATGCATACAATTGAAAAATAATAAGAGAAAAAATAATAAGTCAAAAATGACTGTGTTAACATGAATTAAAAAAAAATTATAGTCGCGTAATAATTGACATTATCATGATATATTATTTACTCTACGAAGACACAAGGACATCTAAAGATGCGATTTTGATTTTTGATGACTTATAAGGCTGACAGGATGGATCAGTTGCAATTATTATTAATGATAGTATTAAAAATATACAAGCATTACTTATAGTACTGACTATGACCAATACGGAGATATAATTTTAGACACAATAGGCGTATAATTATAATTGCAGTAATAATTTATCGGATTTTCTTCTCTGAATGTTAAGTATCTGAGAAAATGCTTTCGATCTTTTGAAGTACAATGTGTCACCTTTCACAAATAAGTGTGAATTTTCACAAGTTTATAGTGTAGGTTACTAAAAATGTACTAGAATTTCAAGTGCAAAAATAATACAGCTAAATGTTTCTAGTAACTGTGTAACTGACAGACTCACACGCATACGCATATGCACACGTATACGTGCGAACAATCACACATACACACACATTTATTTAAAACTTATTTTTTGGACTCAGGAACCTCAAAGACATTAAAATACATAAATATCTGGCTTTCTCTTTAAGAAAGTAAAAAAAATAATACGTCCTAATTTATTTGTTGTAGTCAAAATTAAAAAAAAAATGTTATTACACTAAACTTGATAAAGAAAATAACTACGATAATGACCATGTCACAGTAACTGCCACAAGACAAGCTACATCACCTATCCACATCAAATATTCTAAACAACAACAAGCCATTGTTCGCCGATTAAAATATCATTCAAACTAATCAACGAAGCGTGAAAACACGGCAGTACGATCGTCCGAGAGCCGTCGCGATAAAAGTAATTTGGCCTCGCGCGGCCGGACCTGTAAAACAGCTGCTCGTTGTTAACAGACGCGTGAGAACAAGAGAGAGAGAAAGAGAGAGAGAGAGAGAGCCAGAGAGCGAGCAAGACAGCACCACTTGCTGCCGCAATCGCGGCCCAATCAAGGCGCGCGCTCGCCAAGGTGGCGAGCACGCCACGCCGCTATTTATCGTTCGCGATAAGGCCTGACACTCCTTTTCTCTCTCCCCCATCTTCCCCCCCGGTATACACTTGGTCGCCGTGTGCGCGCGCGACCCTTTCTCCGCGCGGCAATCTTAGACGGTGGCTTGTACCTCGTTATTAGTTCTGTTGACAGGGAACGAGAGCGCGAAATAATGCGGGACTTCCGCGAAGAAAGTTGTTGCGACTGGTTGAGCGAACGAGCGGACAGTAGTAGTATGGGTGTGGATACGGTCAGACTGGTGGTGGTGAATTGGAAGCTTGTTGGGTGTAGATTTTGACACGCAATTGAGCGGTTATAAATGCGTTTTATATCGTAGTTGGGATTAGTGTGTTGTACTTGGATACTGTTATTGTGATATTCTAAAGATTTATTAGAGTTGGAAAATACATAATTATTTTACTAATAACTATTTATTTGTTTACAACGAGTAGTAGTAGCAGTTCATGGTTACATATGCATTTCGTAATTGTGAAACTTCAAAGAGTTAATTACGTTCTAGAAAGTGATTAAGTATTTTACGAACAAGTAGTACGATTTTGTTTATTACGACGAGTAGAATTGTAAGTGAGTACGATCAGACTGGTAGGGGCCAATTAGAAGCTTATAGGGTGTATAGCATTGGACACGTCTTTGAGAAGTTATGAATGTAATTTTTATCAACTATATAGTGTCAGTAAGCAAATAAATATTTTACTTACAAGTATATTTTCTTTATTCGTAAGATTTGGCCGTAATGCAGATGTAAATACGGACTGACTAGTTGCGAATTTGAGTAAATATGAATATTTTTAGCTTTAAATTTAAAGTTACAATATTGCTATATATTTTGTTATTGTGAAATGTAAAATATTAAATTTTGTTAGGAAGTAAATAAATATTTCATTAACAAGTGCGACTTGTTTGTATAACTTTAAAATATATTTTACTGCAAACATTGTTTACAATAGATGTGATTATATTTAGCTCACCTTTTTTTAGAAGACCGATTGAAGGTAATGAAGAAAATATCATTAAAAATTTAAATTTACTCGTCCTAAATAAAGAATTATTTATATATAATATATAATTATTTTTAGTTTTATAACTTCAATAGTTTACTATGTACTTATATTAACTAAAATGAAAGTATCACATGCGCTTTGGGATTGTTAAGATACTTTAAAAAAGGGATATATGAAAAGCTAGTCATTACGTAGGAGAAGGAATACCGCATTTGCTTTTACGTTCTCCCCGCAATTTACTTATGTCCTACCGGCACATTAGTTCTACTTTATGAAGCATTTGTAGAATAATACGAGACATTCTGCAGAAGCTCTTACAGAAATCTGAATTTTTCTCGTAGCAACAGAAAACGTACCTTTTTCAAAATTATAATACTCTACTGTTGATGTTTATTTTATGCAAGAAAAATTGTACTTCACATAAATCTTCAGAGTTTAAAGAACCAATTGTTATTCTCAAACAAGGGTAACTCCCAGAGATAAAGTAATCACTAAAGCACTTCATTTTCTAATTGCCTCAAGATCCAAGAGTAAACAAGGTAAGGGAGAAGTGAATAAAAAGTTTTTAAAATACGACGACTAATTGAGAGAGAATTTGTCCACGTAAAAAGAGAAGGGGGAAAAAATGTTTAAAGAGGGAGAGAAATTACGAATAAGAATAAAAAACTCAACAGGCAGCAGTTAGATTTAGCGAGAGAGGGAGCAAGAGAGGCACAGAAAGAAAGCGCGTAGCGCGAGAAAGAGGGTATGTAGCACACGAAAGGGTAGAGTCAAGCCGAGGAGGAAAAAAAGTGAGCACGCGCTTGCGCGCTCAAGCACTTTTTTACGCGGATGATCCGTTGCGCTGCAGCGAGGAAGCTTTTTTTTCCCTCTCCTTGTCCGGCTCGCTACTCGCGTCTTCCTACTGGCTTTCCGGCATTTTCGGATTTTGCGTTTCTATGGTTCTCAAGCGCACATTTGTGACTTGCGTGCTTCTCCGTGTCAGGTCGCGCGCAAATTAGTCTGAAAAAATGTTTCTCGTGTTGTGTGCAGGTGGGTATGCAGTTTTTTTACTCAACGAGGTGACGTGTGTACGAAAAATGCGTAAATATTTTTGTATCGGATTTGGTGATAATAAGTCGAAACTTAGGTATAGTTAAAGGTTGCGTGTACGATCTATTGCGAATATAGCGTTTTGTCGAGTTTTGATTGACAAGTATCTATAAAGCGAGTGACACTATTGTCAAAATTGAGAAATTAGTTGGTTCACATGAAACTAAATTTAATTATTTTATAAACTATTTTTATTTACCCTCTAAAGCCCAGGGTAAATTTCTCGGCAAACAACAAATGGGAAATAGTTTATATTAAAAATAAGATCTAAGTATAATTTTTAGCTAAAATCGACTATAGGTGTTACGGATAGAAATAGAGTTTATTTTTGAAAATAAGCAATTAGAATTAAATAATTTAATGGAAAGATAATCGAATAAATTAGCGTTGGAAGTACGAAATGATAATGAGAGTAGAAAGTAAGTTCGACAACGCGATATCGTTCGCGTGAAAAAGTTAAGATCTTTGACTTAAGAGCGGGTTCCTCGAAGGGAATTTGTAAGCATGTGAGGGTTTTCGTCGACGACAAAAGACCGAGTCAGTTGCGATGAGAAGCTCCAGATATGCACATTGTGTGTACTGATTAAATAGCGCCTAATTATTCTCATTTTGATTTTTTGCGCGAGCACGTCACAGGATAAAAATTAGTTTTAAACAATAAATAAAATTGTTTTTAAAATGAAAATAAAAGTTCAATCGTCATTTTTTTCTTCCGTGAAACCTGATTTGTTACCCAACAGTAAGTAAATTTAATCGAAAATGAATAAAATTTTAATAACATTATAATTTGTGGCTCTTTTTGCTTTATTGACAACTATCAATCAACATAAATATAGAGAAAATATTTTAATTTCAAGTTATTAAGAAAATTATATTGTCGATACGGCATAGTTATTCTAAATTTCACAGTAAATAATTATACATTTTTTCATATCTAACAGTTTTATTATTTTACTGGTCATCTAAACAAAAGAGTGGAGAATTTGAGAAATTATTATAAAGATTAAACTAAATATTGCGTCATTTTGAAACACGCGTGACACACACGGCATATGGGCGTTATCGGGTTTATTTGAATAATTGAGTTTTGATGGATAAACACATTTTGAAATTTATTATTTAAAAAGTTTTGCATATTTTAAACATATAAAATATTCATTCGAAAAAATATAAAAGGGCAAAAGCCTGTTTATAAATAATAAATAAATAAATATGTATATGTGTCTCACAAGCATTCATTAGAATTTACCATTATTCCCAGCAATTACTTTACGGATAAATTTGAATATACTTGAGAAAAATGTCATTTGTATTTTCCCAATAAAAAGTAGAGCGAATATGCTCTTATATATCTTGCACTACGATATAAACCATCGATTATCCATTGTTCAAATAAATCGATATAATCAATTTCACAATTAGAATTCGTGCAAGGGTCTAACAGATATGCTTCTTGATAAAATCTGTAATCTTTAGTAAAATTGGAAACTCTAATAAAAAGATGAAAACTGAGTGCTTGAAAATGAAAACGCGTAGCTGGTTATTACTTGAAAAAGTTATATTATATTTATACGAATAAAGACTTAACTGGTTTGTTATTTTATAATTAAAGGGGATCATCCTTAAAGATCAATGTACATAATTAAAAATAGCAGATTCGGAGTTTGGAAATTCATTTTGGATTCTGCAGTCGTTGTTTTTTTAACATTTGCTTTTAAATATTGTACAACGTTCTTCACTATATATCTATATAACATATGGATTTCCTAAAAATAATATATAACTAAAAAATTCCAAATTCTTCGCTTAAGCTTTCACCACACACAAGTTGTTTACTCGAGACATTGATTCCTCTACCAACGCTCAATATAATTTTGCAATGTCGTTCACTCATATCTGTGAATGATACCAAATGTTGATGTACACTTAAACTGGATGCGATTTGGCTATACGAAATCAAACCTTATTTCAGTGCTCATTTGTGCGTTTCGTTAGGCATTTTTTTCGCGTTATCTTCGTAAGGAACTTCAGCGATTCTCTTCAGATCCCGCGGGGCCATGCGGGTCACTACCCGTTGGGTTCCCCTATCGGTACAACTTCGAGTAGGGACGCTACCTCAGCTCCGAGATGAGGAGAAGAAGACGAAAAGCAGATTGGCGTATCGCCAGGCCTGTTGAGCGCCGCGCCTTAATCGAGCCTTTGAAAGGGTTTAACGGACGAACAAGAGCGCATCGGCGAACGGCATGCACCTGCAGGGACGTCGGGTCATCGGGGGTCAGTCCGACGATGTACGTGCGACATCAAGCCTGTTGCGTGTGACCGCGATGGACAGCATCTTCTAATTGTCCCGCGTCCCGTCGATCGTGGCTTCCTATCTATCTATCTGTCTGTCTATCTCGAGTGTTTCTCAAGCAGCGGCCCATTTCCACCCCTCGAGCTTTCGAACTTTCGAGGAGTTGAGTTGAGCTGAGGGGAGAGGGATAGTTGCGAGTGCTAGTGGGGAATAAACCTTATTTTGGACAAAGAGTAAATGAATGTAAGCATTGACGTTTATTTGGATTTTGAAATTTATAATGATTGCTTTAGTCTAGGTTAAGAAAACAAGCTTTGTTATAGAAAAAAAAACATGTTTTGAAACCTTGAGAATGAAAATACGTTAGTTTTAATCAATATCTGTAATGATGCGTGTGTACATGCATGAGTGCGTGTGTGTATGTATGCGCGTGTGTATGTATGTGAGTGTATTTGTGTATTTGTACGTGTATGCGTGTGCGTACGCGTGTGTCTGTGTATGCGTGTGTGTGTGGGTGCGTGTATGCGTGCGTGTATATGTGTATGGATGCGTAAGTATTTGCATGCATGCGCTTGTGTCTGTATAAATTATTAGAATAAATAAAGTAAAATTTTGATATAATTTAATTAATTAAAAGTCGTGTTTATACGTGAAAGTACTTAATGTGAAAAATCCAAATATCCGCAAAAGGGAATTCGCGATAAGAAGGATGTCTTGCGTAAGAATTGTTTAGTCAACTATAATATGTGACAATCGTCAATCTTGGCCAATTCGCCTCAAAGGAAAAATCTTTGTCTTGAAACGCTGCAGTACATATATCTTTTACTGGTCAATTGGACATGTTTTGAGCTTTAGCAAAATGTGTTTAATGGCCGAGTAGAGAAAATATGCAGTTGAGTATAAAAACTGCTGCTAATTGCTTTAGCAGAATGCTTTCTCAAAGAAAGATCATGATAAATCAAGTTTGAGAATTTAATAATGGAAAATCGCATTAAATAAAGTAAAACTAAAGTTTACTCATTAGACACATGCGTTTAAGTATTACCAGTCTGAGATAATCTTAAAACTAACTTAAAATAATTTTCACCATATCTCTACAAGAAAATTTCTTATAGTCATTTTTTATTGAATATTGTTTACTAAAAATAACACACTACTGATCATTTACAATATATTATATTGCTGAGGTCTAACAGAATAAGAAATTATTTCTAAATTTGCTCAAATTACCGTTTTTCGAAAAATACCTATTCAAAATTCAATTTTATTTCTTCTAATAAAATAGCGTTTAGGTAATTGCTAGATACATAAATTGAAACAAAACTATGTCTATTTTAAGATATCGTACATATTTTTAATATGTTTAACGTATAAAAAGACCAAAAAGAATTTTCTTGATTTTTATAAATTTTGTAAAATTGATATTCTTCTTTTTATTTTACAAAAAAAAAGTATTTTAAGTTACTAATTTTTAAAAAAAGTGTACTTCTAATTATCCAATCAGCTCCAAAATCTAATCAATTCTATTTTTATTATTTAATATTCTCCTATTTCTTTTCCCATATCTTCTTAAGTAAATTTTAATTATTAATAAAGTTAATAATACAGACGATCAGTATACATAATATCAAAAGGTTGAAACCCATAATTTGAACGTTTTGAAAAAATTAATATAATGGCAATTAATTCATTAACCAATTATTCTGAATCTCTAAACAGACATCAACAACAAATTTTTTTCTCCTATTCCAGGTATCAAAATTACCGGAAGCAAATAAGCAAAAGCACATCCGACAAACTCTCCAATCTCAACCACACAACTACCTAACCTCCGGAAGAAAGAAGCGAGCAGTCCCACTGCAACTCCACAGCAATGACGGAAGAATCCTTCTCGCATCTCTGCGCCTCGGCTTCGAATGCACCCACCGCGCAATTCGCAGAATTCCCCAAAATCGTGGCGGCAGGCAAAACTTTCGCGCTCCTCCACACACATGGAGTAGCAGCCTCACCTTCATCGCATCCCTTTTTCGAGCCTGTTGCTTCGCACAACCCGCGGAACTAGCGGCAGTAGGTTATGTTATTCGCGTGGATTCTAGAGTCTCTCTCTCTCTCGCTTTCTTCGCGCGCTTATATAGGTGAAGCGTTCAGCTTCCAGCCACTTGAGCTTAACGCATCGTCGCGCGAGGGCTCGCCGAACGGAAATCGACTGACAAGAAAATGTCCCGAACGAACGAGTGTGCAGGGAGGAAGGGTAGGATGCGCCTCAAGGATTTACCGTGGTGCAGCGTCGAGGTCCTGTACTCGTTTAGACCCCTTTCTGCTCGCCTTTTTTTGCTCCATTTCGGTCTGTCTAGGGTGTCTGTTCTTATTCTTTTTCTTTTGTTCGATTCGCGCTTATCGCTCCCGGGCGCGGTGTGCAGCGAGGCCATTATTGAATTGAAGTGCTACAGAAATGTGGAAGAGGATGTAATGAAAATTGCGATGGAGATGTAGTTTAAAATTTTTTTTGATTCAACGGAGCTAGTGATATTTTTTTCAAAGAGCTGGCAAGAACTTGATTTTTATTGATCTACTTATTTAAATTATTTTATTTATTTGTTACATTTGTTTGGTGTATGTAAATCATAATTGCTGCCATGTTCTTTTATCCTATGGTAAACTTTGTAATAGTAAAATGAAACCGCTGCCATTTCATTGGCACTTAACTTCCTCAAACTAAATTAATTGTTCCAATATGAAATTCTTTGTTCTAATAAATTAATTTTAAATTGCTATATCTCTTTCTAAATAATAGCTCAAACAGGGTGTGCATTTTTATCATTGATGGTTTGACAGAAGATAATTTTTTACTAAAATTGCAAATGATATGTAATAATCCTTATCACAGCAATTATTTTCTCGTTGCTTATTTTATTAAAATTATTTAAATATTTAAATTAAATGTATAATCAGATGTTAGTACGTAGATTCACTGAATTTCTAATCATCTAAAATTTTGTGAACGATTTGCCATCATAAATTTCCAAGATATAACCATTTAAACAAAATATGATTTTTTCATGTATAACAAAAGATAGGAAAGAGCCTATCCAAAATTTGCGGTTGTCGAGACCACAATATAACGAGTACGTCACAGGTCAAGTGAAACTTAAAGAATAAAGTGAAGTAATACCTAATCAAATATTTTCTTATTACTATCCTCTCCTTATCCCAAACACGTTCATTGCCAAATTTTAGCAAAAATTTAATATTGGAACAGTTGATTAGTTTGGAGGAACTTTGCTAATAAATTGGCAGTGGATTTTTATATTATAGCCTGTAAATTATTAAAAAAAAATAAAAATAGAAGATAAAATATCATGTGCTAAAACGATTTTTCTATGCGTAATTAAACTGCTATGAAGTTGAATCTGACATTTATTTAAATATTGATTCATATAGGGCGCTGAAACTGTTTTTTTTCTTTCACTCGAGATTCGTCTAAGAATAACCATATCCAATTAGAAGCCCTGGGAGTTTGGTTTCGCCAGCATATCTCGCCGTCCATTTTCGGCATTCAACGCAATCTCATCAGAAGTCAATAACGCGATGCTGGGTTGTTTTTGACACTGACACTTCTCCTTCGACCAGGAAGGTGTCCACTGGGTGCAGATATGCCTAGAGCAGAATGAACCATCGTCATGTGCTCTATTCGGCGATGAATTTAAGATAATTAGAAATAGACGAGTTAATCAGACGTCAAATTTATTGAAGAGTTATTTACGAAAAATTCATGTAAGATTCTCGTGCGTGCATCCATTCAAACTATATGCGTTCATATTGCGGACTCAAACAATTACGCGTTGATAGTGCAAGTTCAGAAGAATATTAAAATAATCAAATTATATGGCTTAGCGTACATTATTGTAGAATAATGAAAACGTTGATGCGAAAAATGTGATATTGTTTATGTATCCGAAGAGGAGCGGGTCCTTGACTACTAGAAATATTCGATACACTACTTAGTGGACAATAATTTATGTTCTTTTTGTCCAAAAATTATATTATTGCATATTTTTAATTTTTAAATCTTGTCAAAAACTTGTAAAATTCATTATAATACTTGTCATTTTAATTTTATTAATATTATATAAAATATATTATTTGTTTTTAATATTTTTATTTAATTTAAATGTCGTTAAATTACAATTATAGTAATATACCTACATTATCATATAATTTAAATGTCGACCTTGAGACAAGTGAATTAATTCTTTTACTCTCATATAATGATTGCGCAAATATTTCGTATATTTACAAAAAAATATATATGTAATTTGAAAAATGTTTGGTACCAAAAACGTTTTTATATACAAAAAATACTGTGTGAAAGGGATTTTAATAATAATTGCAGTTTAAATACCTCATATTTATATAATTTAAAAATAAATATTTACACTCACATACAAATAAATGTTTAAATCTTATCATTTCATTTTACTACAAAAAAGTTAGCATCAAAGTTAGCAATTTCGTAAGTATCATAAATCTTTGTTTTACTATTTCATTTCGCTGCGGGTTTTCGAGAACGAAATCAAACGCAAACACAACCTAAATTGAAAGTTTGAAATATTGAAACTTTGTAACAACTTTCGAAAGTATCCTTCTAAGAAAACTTGAAAGCAATGTTTATAATTTAATATTGTTATTTTTCTTGGAAAGACTACGTGATATGTACATCATTAAAGTTTAATATAGCATAGATGGATATACATATGCAAAAAGACAAGTTGTAATTTGAGTTTTTAATTTTGAAATAATACACATTTTTTATTGAAAAAATAACCTTTAGTAATTAAATTAATTTATTTCTATAGTGCACATTATAGTAAATATTTTTAGGCATCATTTCCATAAATCAATGCATTTTTTATTCTTTCTAAAATATTAGTGTAAGTTCTATTAGCTTTCACAGTTTAGTAAAAATAATTTTAACATTTTTTGCTTCATCACAGAGGTATCTCTATCTTTGCGGTAATTTTGATAAGAATTTTGATAAGCTTCCCACATTTAGCTGCCACCATTTCCACGAATTGTTTTCTACGAATGTTTCATTGCCGATCTATAAATAAACGAATGACCAGATTCAATATCGCGTGCATCCAATATCCGTTTATGTTAGACATCCAATATACGAGCTCAGGATTCAGTCAAGAACTTATTTTGATACCTGGCATTTTGCGTGAATCGATTTCCATAACGTCCCTATCGTTTTAACTTTTATAGAGTATAAATATCTCTCACGGAAGCAATCCTTCAGAAAATCGAATGCGAAATTGTATTGCATCTTCAAATAATGTCAAGCATAGAATTGAAAAAAATATTTGATTTCAAATAATCCACTTATGAACAACGACTATTAAAATTAATATTTTCAATGAAAGCACTTATAATCTCGTAATAAAATCGATAAAAAACTATGCCATACATATAAAATAAAATCGCATTCTACCCAATTTATAAACAACAAAAATTCGCCGCAAAAAGTAGCCAGCCGTAAAAATCGCAAACGCGGATGCAATGCCGTACAAAGGCTTTGCGATTCGCGCGCATGCAAAACGTCAAATATCGCGAATGCTCACCCCATCCCCATCCCCTGCTTCACGAAATACTTTGTGAATTCGCGTTAAATTTAGGAGCAAGCGAGAGAGTGCAAGAGCAAAAAGGTTATATTGAATCAAAGCCGACTGGCGTGTGCATTAGACGTCACGACCTCCTTTGCCCCAGCGAGTAAAGGAGCATTGTTGGAAATAACCTTCGCTATTTTCCGGATCGTTCAATCTTCTCACTGCGGGCCGCGCCCGGCCGCACCATAACGTTAATCCGGCGCCTCGTGCATGCTTCTTTTTTCTTATTTCTTCTTATGCCTCTTCTTCTTCTACTTTGTTGTCAGTAGATTTTTTGTCTCTTCTTCTGGTATTTTCTTATTTTCAACTTTTGCGAGGCCCATCTTTCTATACTTGCGAAAAATATATAGTCCTACTGATTTCGGGATACAGAATATCCTATATATATAACAGGGTATATAAAATATAAAAAAATTTGGGACTTAATTTTGGAGGAACAATTGAGAGATTTTTCAGAAATACTTTTTATAGCAGAATGTGGTATTCTTCGAATTTATATTTTTATCGTGTGAATGTGAAAATATTAACAGATTTGTGATGGGTTTAGTTTGCTTTCTCAAAGAAAGCTTTGTGACGATGAATTTTTTTTATCAGAGATTCTGATGAATGTTGATGTTTTCAAGATTCCTGAGTGAGAAAAACATGTTTTTAAAAATGTCTGTCTGTCTGTCTGTGTGTACGTATGTATGTGTGTATGTGACAAAAAAATTGTGGAATGATAACTATTCAAGAATAGCATGTTATGAGCTGCGAATTTGCAGACATATAACGTTTTGCTCAACTTAAAATTGATTAGATTTTGTGGTTGTTTGAGTAATAAAAAGTACATTTTCTTATAAAAAATAGTAACTTATAATGATTTTCAAAAATCGAAAATTTTATTTCGTATTTTTATAAGTTAAATATGTTGAAAATATATATGTTTTCATAAAGTATACGTTACTTCCTTTTAATTGATATATCTAGCAATGGTTTTAAAGTTTTTTTTTTGTAAGAGAAAAAGAAAAATATAAATTTTACAAAATTTGGAAAAATCAAGAAATTTTTTTTGTTTTATTATATGTCAAACATATTAAACATATGTATACGTTTTCTTATAATAGACATAATTTTCTTCCATTTTACATATCTAGCAATTACCTGAACGCTATTTTAGTGAAAGAAATGAAATTGAATTTTGAATACGTTTTCTTCGAAAATCGGTATTTTCAGTATATTTAGAAATAATTTGTTATTCTGATAGACTTTAGCAATAAAAAATGACTATAAGAACGGATGAGGGCTCTTAGAGCCGAAATCGACCCCTGTCAAAACTTTCGTAAAATCAAAAATTTGAAGAAAAATTCGTGTGACCTCTCAGTGTTGTTGCAGATTGGTACGGTATTCTTTCTAAAAGTTTTTCTCATAACTAGAAAGGTTTTACATAGTAGAATTAGCGAGAATGGGTGGAATTCTGTTTAAAAGCCTATGAAAATCAACCTCGAGCGATGCATTATTCTCTATTTGAATCATATTGAGTGCTTTAACACGGTTTTCCTGACTTTATACCGGGCTTTTCTATAATTTTGGAGCTAGTTACAGTGAACTACATAACTTTTAGTTCGAAATTTTTTGTTTTATGAATGGGGTGGTACGGGGTTATTTCAGTCCTTATAAGCCATCATCCTTTTCGTGTAGAGATATGGTGAAAATTATTTTAATTAAGTTTTAAGATTATTAAGTTTCGATTTTCTTTCTTGTAACCCCTTCAAAAGTTGACAAATGTGAAAAAAATAACTCTCCTTCAAGGCAGGCACTAGGCGTTGATATTTAAAGGTTCCTACCTTAATTTCAAAGTTTTTGAAATGCATTTATGCACTTTTTTAATAATTTTACTAAAAAAATGATTAAAACTTTATAAATCAAGGCAAAAAGAATTAGTAACTTACCATATCATTAAAATGGAATGTCAGCCATATCCGCTTCATAAAAAAAAAAGTGAAGAGCCATATGCGTCAAATTTTAACAAAAATCATGCTATCTTTGAACATTATTCAAGACTTTAATTTTCGATGATATTTCAAAGCCCAAATTTTTGAATCTTTATTTCGAATAGAATCTACATAAAAATTAGAAAACGTAAATAAATCTAAATATAGAAACTGTTCCAGTCTCAATATTGTGCAATTTTTCAAGCATCTTAAATGGTTTATGCCATAGTTTGAGGTATTTTACTTCCGGTAGTTTACGTCTTAGAAACATTTACATAATTTTAGTTAAAAGCTGATAATAAAACCTTTAATTTGAGTCGTCGTAGCATTTCTGAATTTGTTTGGATCAAAAGTTATGTTCGTTTTATTAATTAAATTATCCAGATATTTATCATATTGCAGTGTGAAATGTTGTAATTTTCGCTAAAGCATTTTCTTAGTTTTATTATACAAATTTTTCGGATAAAAATTTAGTAACATGTAAATTCCACCAATGAACTATCGGTCAACGGGCCCGTATATTTTTTTCTATAATTAATGACATTGTACGAAATTTTAAAATAAATATTAAATTATGGTACAGTGGGAATTACAATATTTTACACTGCATTATGAAATACATAGTTTAAATGGCTGGATAATTATAAAATGTTATAAATAATTACCCAATCAAGACGAGCATGTATGTGCTCGTACATACACTCTTCTGATAATGCAATAATTCATTTGTACTTGACCATGTTTGTTAGTTGATTTCACAATTTTCTTTAGCATAATTTTGTATTGATTATTTATGACTCCGGCAGCATATGAAAAATAAATAAAAACTACGATGAATAATACTTTATACATGTATTTTATTATTAGTAAATTAATTTTTTTAAATCTTTTGTAGATGTGATTTATTGAATAAAATGAAAGAAGAACTTATACTTGCCTAGCTTATATATTATTAAAAACACACAAACTTTTTAAGAACCAAATAAAGTTGTATTTGAAAATAGAATTAATATAATTTTCAAAGAATTATTACAGTTATTTGCAAAAAATTGTATTCTTTTTTCTACTATTTACATCAATTCTTATTAAAAAATTTGTCTGAATTATTATGTAACGAATTAAGGGGATGCATCTATTTTTATGCTTTACTGACCGCATATCACGAACTCGAATTCTTTATTTTGCGAAAATAAGGGGTAGAGAAGTTTTCGCGAACCTTAGTGAGCGGCGATCACAACAAGTGCAAATGTAAGATTTTCAACCTCATGCCCAGTGTGCGTTTGTGTGCTACCTTAGCGTATTCTATTCTTACTATTACCGAAAAGAATGTTCATACCTCGAGTGAAGAACTTACATGGCGTAAAGTTCTACTTTTCACCCTTGGTACAAAAGATACTACCTTATTTTAGAAAAAGTACCTAGTCTGTTTTATTTTCTATGCGTGAGGTTCTTCGCAATGAAATCTATCTGCAGTTATTTTTAGCATTGCCACTTCTGTAAAAGTAAAAAAAAAAGAGAATAAAAAGAGTAGACAAAGAAGATATGACCAATTTATTTTATTTTATACTTCTGGTCTATATTAAAGAAACTACAGCTGATCCTCTACGCACTAATCTTATAATGGTGACTTAGATAATGTACTCTATCTTGTATGATCAGCTAACCCTTGTACAAAAATCACGTATGTTTTGAATTATTTAATTAATAGCTTGAAATTTTTCCACGTATACAACACTCACGCGTACCTTAATATAATATTAGTACGCTCATTGACAAATATATATATATATGTTTACAAAATTAAATCGGAAGTCGGAAATGACGCCAGGAAAGAGACAAAAGTCGAACATCCGGACGACCAGAATGAAAAGATTTTTAGAGCATAAATTTTCAATCTGCTGTATTTAGTCAAAGAATGAATCGTTTTAAGGAAACCTTTTATTATTTCAACGATAAAATTAATAATTCCTAAATAAATAGCGATGTCGTATATAATGTACAACGTAGCATTAAAAAATAATATAAACGAAATTTTGATTAAGTTATGGACCACGAAATCAAAGTATAAGGTCCACGGTGCGATCCCGAAGGCTTCTTATTGTACCAAGTACTTATACTGGCCATCGTGACGCTACCGCGCCCCTTGATCCCACATTTTCTAAAAACCACTTCGTGTAACTTAAATTTTATAGCTAAACTTGGTTTAAATTAGTGATTATTTATTATATTAGTAAAAATTAAACCAAGTACTTGATAATTACTGTTTACATAAAAAATACTCGAATATAAAATAAAAAAGTGTAGGTAAAGTCAGATGGATATATAATTTTCTTCTTAATTCATAAAAGAACACTTCTGGAAATATGAATACTATTTATGACACTGTTGTATGAAGGGCTTAGAAATACTTATAATAGCGTGACTTTAAAAATGTAGAACACTGACTTGTGCTTTTTGCGATCTTGTAATTAAGGCACTTTCTAATTAAACATTTATCCAATACCGTGTAATTTAAATAATGTGATTCATCAACTTATAATGTAATTATCAGAAAAATGTACATGCATTAACATTCAACTTACATATACCACATATAAAGTAATTTTAATTGCATTCAAAATAGAATTTTAAAATATGTTTGAAATATAAAGTATTTTTGCACAGCATTATTTAATTCAAAAGAAAAAAAACACATTTTTGTCCATCCATAGTTATGCACGAATATATACTCCATTTTTATTAAAACACTACAAGTAAGGTAAAGGTTTCTCCAAAGTTTTCTAAAAATTATGTAACTACCGCATACTCAGTCTCTTCCATCCACTACAAACTTCATCATATCAACTCTTCTTTGTTACAGTTGCATTTTTTTCAACAGGTCGCGTACAAAAAGCCTCTTGACGTAGACGAACTTCTCCTACTTTTTATCTATCTCTCCCTCTCCCCTCTCTCCTCCTTCATACACTTTGTTTGTTATACTTTCCCAGCTCACTCTCCTCCATCTTCCTTCCTTCGGTACGATTTCACTTTATTAATTTTTTTTCCGCATTCTGTTTCTTACGTCGGACTCCATGGCAGCTCTCTATATCTTTCTCCCGAGACGCGCGGAGAGCTTCAAAAGCGCAGAAGTGACGCAGGCCATCATCGCCCTGCCTGCCTCGTCTTTTATTCGCTTTTCTTATATCTAGCGCGCTCTTTCCGTCATTTTTCTCTCCTTGGCTTCAGATCCTCTTTCAAACATACTTCGTCTCTCTTTTTCATATCCTTCTTCTTTTCTTTGCTTCGCTTAGTGTGTGTGAATATATATATATATATATATGCGTATGTATGGACAGGGACCAACTGTATCTTATTGTGCGCTTTTCACTTATATTTTCCTTTGTCTCCTGTGCCTCTCTCTTTCTCTCTCTCTCTCTTACTCTCTCGTTCTTTTATTCTTCTTACTATTTTTCTTACTGGGCCATTAAGCCTGCAGTGGTAGTACGCTACCTGATGCGAAGCGCTCCTCTGTCGGTCTCTCTTTCTCACACTTTCCATCTCCCATCCAACTCCTTTGACGCCGCTTTTACATTTCTGCGGGCGAATGACCTTTATTTGTTCACGTGGCTTTAAACTTGATTAAAGATCGCGGAGAGGAAATGAGGCATTGGAGAAGACGCGAGAGATCTACAAGCCAAAAGAATAAAGACGTTATTGAACAACGAATGTTAAAAATACTTACTTGATAAAATAGCTATTTTTTATAATAGTGGTATCATTCTTTAAATTCTCCTTTTCTTAAACAGCTTGAAAATAATTTTGAAAGACATAGATCGGAAGAAAATCAGGCGTACTTGAAGAACATGCATTTATTTTTTGTATCTTCTATACAAAATATTGAAAAAGACTTTCTTTTATTTAAATTTTTTTAATCCCAATTATTTTATTAAGTTGAGACGTATTCGAGATGTCTGACAGTTTTAAGCTTGTAATAACCTCGAAAACATAAAAATTTATCCATCTCTAATCCAAAAATTTTCATCGTTTAAACGTTTCTGTTTGAAAAAGCAAAACAAATAAGTATGATTGTATTATGTATCCATATATTTCAGATTTTAAATATGCCAAATATATGTTTAAAACTTTAATTATTATAATCTTAAACGAGTACAATATACTTACGTAAGGTGTCAAAGGTGTCACAGTCTTGATTTGCCATTATTTCCAGGATAATTACAGGATTTTTATTATGTATTGTTCACACATCGCCATCTATGGCCTTATCATTTTATATTTTATAATTTTATTTTTAGATTCTGAGTTTATACAGCTCGACAACCTTTGCACACACATTTTAGCTTTACTTGATTTTGTGTAATCTTGATTTTGAATATCTTAGGGTTAAACAAAATTTCTAAGCTAGTATTATTCAGTGCGAATGGAAACATAAAACACGATCCACTGCTCCATTTTTATAATTAACTTTTTATCATGTGTCAAATACTTTTGATTGTACCAGACGTTTATTTTATTTTTGCCTCGGACACTTCGATTCTACTAGAAAATAAAATGAAAGATAAGACAAAAAGGTTGTGCCAGCCCCTCGTGACGTTACTCTGCGCGCTTCCCGGAAATTGGCGAGCGAGTAGCAATCTTGCTTGAGAAATCGGCCTGAAACTTTGCCCCCCTCCCCCACCCCTGCCTTCCTCGTATCGGGAGGAGTTGTGCACGGATTGGACACGTTAACAGTGATGATGACGACAGCGAAGACATGAACGACGACGCGTCGGAGTCAAGAAATTGTCGCGCGTCAAAGTGCCTGATTTGCTTGATATAGACAAAGAGGAAGTGGAGAAAGGATAAATGAGATTTCAGTAGGCTTTGGAATAAGAAGATGAAAGGTTAAACTAAGACATCTATTTACTGTTTCTGTTTAAAGTTCGAAATTTGAATTTGTTGAGAGATACGTCCAGATAGATAATTATTTATTCAAAGGAAAACAGTGTAATATACTCTAACTGTAATGAAAGAGACGACTATATATTGAGTTTTGGGAATACAAGAATTGACTAAAATGTTAGAAACGTCAAATTTTTATTTATTTGTAAGATATAAATAGAGTAAATGTAAGATAAATAGAGTAAAATATTAATTTATCCCTGGAACATCACACACTTTTAGTCAAAATTAACATTATAATTAGTCTGAAATACCCACTGAAACTTTGATTTCTTATATCTCATAAGCTTGCAATGCTTCAAATTAATCGATAAGATAACTTAGATAAACTAAATGTTTCAAATACCATGCATTTTTTATGCTTTCGGGTTCAACATATCCAGTGCAATGTTTGCAAATTAATGAAACATGAAACGGAAGAAAATGACAACAGAGCGTAGCAGAAAATTTGGGAGTACGGGCTCTACATGTTGTAGAAGATTAAAAATATTAAGACGTCTTGCGACAATTTCCTTTTTCTATTCTATGAGTAGATCGGTATTTCTTATAAGTGTCTCGAGAGTCGAAGAACTCTCGGTCTCATATATTTGACTAGATTGCTTTAATATTTGGAATCGATGGTACAAGAGATTTCTGTGTTTGAGCTCAGGTTAAATAAGAGAAAAAGGCAAAAAAGAATGAGATTGAACGAAGATGAAAAATTCAAGGATTCATTTGCTGGGATTGAATTTCTTATCGGACAATTTTACTTTGATTTGCAAAAGATTCGCAACTTTCTAGTTCACAAGAATATGTAGAAATTATTTTATTATCTTATTTTTTAGTGATTTTTATAAGATATATAATAGGAGCTGAATTTAAAAAGAAGTGCTACAGAACTTCTAACATACGTGCATCCAATGGTTAATAAAGAATAGCGGTAAACACTAAGGGGGTGACCTGCTTTAATAGGTAAAAACAGTGATTCTTTAGGTTTGGTTTTAGTATAACTCTTGGAGAACATGTTCCTAAAGTTTTAGAGCTTAAAACAACAATTGTCCTACGGGCGCTGACTGTTGACGTGAGTAGGCGCAAAGGCCATCATGTCATTCAACCCGATATAGAAAAACATATTTCACCGATATATGAAGAATGCTCCAACGATGACCTCTTATCAAGATGGTTGGGAGGGCGAACGAGAGTTTTAATGAAACTATGTGGCGCATTGCACCAAAACATCTGAATTCGCGCTCAAATTTGTCAAAATTGATGCCTACAACGATGCAGGCATCTTTACTGAAAGATATAGTATTGTTTGACGCGCACCAAGTCAAATGGAGAGTATCGCCGAAGAAGCAGAACGAAAGAGGCTCGTACTGCTTGTGTAGGTACTCGAGAAACTGCAGCAAAATTAACTTTTTAAAGAATTCTAAGAAGTCTTGTACGGACCCGGCATAGCTAATTAACATTACATTGTTGTAAAGTACTAATTATTTTTATTTTTTCCAACCGAAAACTCACGCTTTTTCGAAACATCGTTTTTACAGGTTTTGGTGAAATGATATAGAAAAAACTATTTGACCTGTTATATTTGAACTAAAAAACATCACTTAATAAATTATTTTAACAATTTTTATTGAATAAATAAAGCGAAAGTCTTTTTTGACAACGTGACTTTATCGTTTAAACTCAAAAATTTATGATTGTACATATTTTACTGTTTTTTCTTAGTTGATTGACTATAAAAAAAAGTAAAATGAAAATATTTTTGTATTTTTTATTTAAGACAAGAATTCTGCACTCCATTTTTCTCAATAATTCGACACTTCATAGGTGTGGCGTTTTAATAATTACTTTATAAATTCGCGTTTTTTTAACAAATTCATGATAAAATTTTGTTGTTGTTATGCTCAAATGAATGTTAAATTATACCCAAAGTTGTAGAGAGCTTGACAGTTAACTTCTCTTCTTAAAAAAATCACCAAAAATCACCGTCCGGTTAAAGCTTATGACAAAGCCAGGGAAATATTATGACTTATAAGCATGAAATATAGTTTTTAAATTTTTAAATTAAATTAAAAATTTTTTCTAGATTTTTGTAAGTTTGCTTTTATGGAGTAAATTGTGATGAGTATTTTCTATTTTTTATTGATTTTATTAATAGGTATTCTCGATCAAAGTAGGATGTTGTGGTAGGAGAGAAAACAATAACACGTTCTTAATGTCAAAATTATTTATTTTAAACTAGAAAAAATAAAAAAGGGAAAAAAATACTCCTATGACGTGTATTCGCGATAGCGATTAGAAAACAAGTAACTGTTGCTATTCAAATCAGCAGCGTAAACTGCTTTACAACGCAAATACATTATTGTTGGGTAAAACAGGAGAGACTGTTCTTATTTGTTTCCTTTAAAATGTACTTAATAAATGTCAAAATTGAGCATTAATCCAATAAAATGTTCATTCCAAGTCTGTCCGCAACATTCTTCCTCCGTACAAATTAGCCCCACGGCCATATTAGCCCTATTCTAAAAGTTCGCACCTATACACACAAACACACATACTTTCTCACACTCTGAGTCCAGCCTCGTCGAGTCTATCACCCACACAGATGCTCACTACACGCCGAGCTGCGGCCTCACTTGAGTCCAGAGTCCAGCTGCACATATATACATACATACACATGCAACACGCATACTCGCTCGTCTCCACACATACACACGCCTTAAATCTCGCTCCATTCCTTACCAGAACGTATCTCGGGGGGGGGGGGGGGGAGTACCGTGGGAACCTCGCTCATTCGCGCCACTCCCGCTACGCGGCAACCCAACTTCTGCTCCTCGCAAGTGCTGAGGATTCCTCGCGATCACTATATAAGCCCGAATAGCATCCCCTCCAGAGCGTCTAAGACAAGGGCTACCAACAATACCTTTCTGATAAGTCCAGTGGGTAGTCCTGGGACGAAACGCTAAAGATCAAGCCTTCGATCTTTACAGTAACTGGACACTTAAGGGCAAACGAAATATATGCGTTAATATATAACGCTAAATTTAGCACTATACTAGATGATTGTGTATCCTACTGAAAGACAATTTTATTTTCTATCAAATTAACCTCATAAACTTCTAATTTACACTTTATTACAAGAAATATTAATAAAAATGTAATGTAGACTAGTGCACCAGTAGCTGGACAAGCAAAGAACATTTGTTCTAATAACTGGAGATCGCTGTCCTAGTACATGGACATGTTTATTTTGGCTCATTTCTATTAAAATAATATATATTTCTTGAGAAAATCAGGCTTGAATGAACAATAACAGTACTATTGTTGTATTTTTCGAGTTTATAAGTACTTAGTTGAAAAATTTAAGACTGATTATCACTTGAAAAATATTCTACTCACCTAACCTATGATGTGTCCGCTGATATGTACGCCATAACTTAAAAATGTCAAATTCAAGACATGAAATATAAACACTAACATTGTTAAAAATTGAATCAAAATATTAACAAAGTAAATAGTAGAACTAATGGTAATCACTTTTAAGAACTTAATTACGCAGAGAAAGGCGTGTTTTGTATCAAAATATGTTTATAATATTGAAATTCATATAGGTGTCCAGATACTCGGTACTCTAGCTTATCTGTGTACTAGATACTGGACACTTGTTTTTTGCAAGAAAAACGATATCTTGGCATATATTACCTTTTTATTTCGATTTATTATGCGATTAAATAAGCTCAGAAAAAATTTGGGCATCGAAAATAATAATAAAATATTAAACAACTTCTAATATCAAAAAGGCATATCTTAGCCATTGCTTAAGAATATGGCGTGCTGATGTACATACATTAGTTCCATTACAAAACTATTTTTTTAGGATACAAATCAAACGTAGAGTTTTATAAAAATTTAAATATATGTAGCTGGAAAGTAACAGATTATGATTACATATAATTATTTTCATTAAACGCACTGTAATATCCGATATAACGTGATATTCGAGCTGCTGTCCAGGTACTGGGACGTGTCCAGACATTGGTACACTTACCTTATTGCCAAGGTGCTATGTGCCGATCAAGATAAAATATAAATAACTATTTATTAAGAAACGCTATACACTTACACTTACTTACTTACTACGCAAATACACTGTTTTTTGTGAATGAAATTTTGCTTGTTAATAAATGCAATATAAAGAAATGCCAATATTTCTCTAAAAATGAATTTACAAAAATTTTAAAGTCTTGTGCAAATAATGAGAAACTATTAAATTATTCCTAGAAAAAATTGAAATATTCTTGTTCTCATTAAATCTTGTAAAACTTGAAGAAAAAGCAAAATAATCTCGCAACGTTAGCCATTTAAATACAGAAGTTATTAGTCCGAAATCAATTTAATTATTTACTATATACAAAATTTTATTGTTGAATTGTCTAACTTTTGCAGCTGCTCCATGCTGCTGCCGTCGATGACAATGGCAGTCGCACTTTTATACTTTTGTTATGGACGTGAAGGGCAAATTCATTTTTACGCTACTGCTGTCGACAAAAAGGCATACTATGTCCGCACGTTTTGTTGTCACTTGCACATACTACCGACTCGTAAGTGCCGATGACAAAGCTAACGGGTAAGATCGTCGGAACATCGCGTTCGGTGCCATTCGCACTGAGAATCTTTAGCTATCGACTAGATACTTTTTATTATCAAATACAATTTCTTTCCCCACGAATAGGGTGCAAGGTCTGAGAGAAAACGCAATAACACACGTTTTTAATTTCAAAATTATTTATTTCAAATTAGCAAAATACAAAGAATAAGACATCTTGTGACTTGCATTCGTCATAGAATTAGAAAGCAACTAACTTTTGCTACACAAATAAACAGCATAAACTGAAGCATAACGCAAATATATCATTATTTGATACAAAAGAGGAAACGGTTGTTACTCGTTTTCTATAACATTTACTTATAAGTGTATTTACTTACAGCTGAGCATTAATCCAATAAAATATTCGTTCAAAATCTATCCGCAACAATAGGAAAATCAGATCAAATTTATTTTATCAAGCTGTCATTTTCGATCAAAGACGTGAAATTTCTTTAATTAAATTCGACTCATTTCAAGTATATGGAAATAATACCGATGACATGGATATTAATTGAAGAATACAAATTTCACTATTTTTTATTGACGTTTAAAATCTGTTAAAAATGAGAAAATTGAACAGAAATGTTATGTGACAAAAAATACAATTATTGAATTCTTAAACAAATAAAATAACCAAGAAAATTGTCAAGATTATTTTAGAACTAAAGAATCAAAGAGTACATGAAGATTTATCAAATTTATACCGTTCCCCAGTTGTAATAAAACGTAAAAAAAATGTATTTGACCCCTTAAAGCACACATTTCTTTTTATACTTAATTTAGAGGCAACTTGTGTACTTAATGGTTTTTGGTGTCCAAATTCACAAATTCAAAACACTCACATTTGTAATCAGCGACCCCAAAAACATGCAAGATAAAATTTTCAAGACAATATTACTTATAAATCTCTAAAAAAAATCTTTTCTTAAAATTTACAATTTCATTAAATTCATTTATCCATAGATTGATTACATCTTATATCTGTTTACTAACATCTAGTTGATCTTCAATGTACAAAAAATTTTAACGAAAAGGTCAAAAACACGGCTTAAATAATTAAAAATGATGAAAATAAAGGTTATAGCATTACCGCTGCGCGTAAAAGGGATAAATGTACCTAAAGTCCCTTGCAGAAAATAAAGTTTAATTTTATTGTTATATAGTATATAACATCGAAAATTTAGTAATAAAAGCATAATGCAGTTTCAAATTTGATAGATCCTATTTTTGGTGTGAAAATGTATGTATACTGTTTTCTTAAAATGAGGAATGGAACCCAGGAGTCTTATGCGCAAATTACTTATCCACGTTTTCTTCTGCTATCGAACAAATAAGATTACAGCTACAAAAGAATCGCGATTAACGTTTCAAGCAAAAATATCAGCAAAAATATCATTTTGTTATACAACACTACTATTCAGTGGAATCAAGCTAAAAGCTAAGCGGAATATTTTAAAAAGCGTACGCTCTCGCGTTATAAGTTACACGAAGCAAACTCCTTAAAATATTTAAATCAAACACATTGAAATTCAACTCAAGTTTTCAGCGCACTCCAACTAAATACTAAGTCCGTCTAACCAAAAATTTCTTATCCAGCATCCAATACATCTAAACCAACCAAGCACAAGCGAGAGAGAGAGAGAGAGAAACGTTGCATGCACAAGTTTAGGAAAATGAGCGAGAGCGAGATCGAGATAGATAGAGAGAGAGAGAGGGGGCAAGGTATGCAAATAGGCCAGCGGTATAATTTATACCCGTCAGTGAAGTCGAGCGAGGGGAGGGTGCGGGGCTGCTGGAGGATATCCCGGGGATCCTGTAGTAGGCTGCCTGGCGTCGAAGCGCAGCACGTGCGTGCGCGCGTTTACGAGCCGATCTGGGGAGACCGCAGAACGAGCGAGAGGGCGAGCGCAGCGCCGGGGAAAAAGCGATTAAAGCCGCCCCCCCCGCGCGCTGGGGCTTCGGAGATTGGCCGGCTCCGTGTGCGTATAGGTGAAGATGTATATCTGAGTATGGGAGGTGACCCGAGAAGAGAGTCTACTATAGTGGTCGTACGCCACGCGTACGGAGACGAGCTGTGTGTCGAGCTTAATTGTTTGGTAAACGACCGGCAGTGTGATACTGCGCCACCCGCATAACGAATATAGGGTTGTGTACGGGGACGATCGTCTTCGTACTTATGTGTATGCGAGGATGTGGAAGAGAGAAAAAGGGGGTGGAGGGTATATCCCGGAATACCGGGAATTTCCGAGATGGGATAAAAGTAACTGGGCGGGATTTTCCGGTTCTTCGGCTGCAAGAGCATTTTGATTAATAGCGAGGAATCCCGGACTCTGTCGGGAAAACCTGAGCATCACCTATTTGTATAGTTGTATCTCAGATATATAGTTTAAAATTTTATTACTCAGAGAAAAATTTTAAAAGGTCGTATTGTAGTAAAGCAATTTAAAAAGTCGTGTCTCCGAAAAGCAATTTTAATATTCATATTTCCGAGAAGTATTCTAAAAAAATCTGATTTCGGATAAATTATTTTATTTCTGAACCTATTCATTAGTAATCTGCATGATTTGGTGATTCGGAACTATTAGATTCAAGGCATAACATTAATATATATACATGAATCTGTTTCTTGCTTATACAAATTATGAAAAATGGATTCCCTTAGAAAAACTAAAATTGGCAAAGAAATAATCATTATTATTATAAAAATCTATTCTAATTTATTATTAAAACTACTTCATCTACTTTAATTGACAAGATAAAAAAAACAATATTTTCAGATAAAAACAAGTAAAATCTTGCATCTTAGATTCTCGGCGATTTTTTGGTATTCATTTTTTGGGCTTTTTCGTACGTTAGAAATAATATCATCGACCAAGTGAAAATGCATTTGAAAGAGCATAGAATTCCCTATCTTTTACCACCTAAAAAGTTGGGATAAGTGTTTCTTTTCTTTTGTTATACACGGAAACGTCAGTTTTTGTTTGAACGGTCATTTCTTCTGTATAATATGATGGAAAATTTTTGAAAAAAATTAAGGTGAGTAGGAGAATGGAGAAGCTTATTATGAAAAATTTTTGAGTCATGTTATTTTTTTATACTTGATAAAAAATAATTTTGTAAAAACAATCTATTTTTTGTGGCAAATGATAACTTGAATAAAACAACCTTATTCCTTCTGAAAATTTCCAAAAAGGTAGCTCTTTACTATCTCTCAGTTAAGTTCTTTACCGAGATTATGAGGACTTTTATTTTTTAAGATATTTGAGGTTATATTTTATGTTTTTATTGCTTATTTCTCAGGTATCGCACGGTAATATTTGACCAACGTACGCTTATCTTTTTCGTCTTTCGATCAAGAATTTATATCGAAAAGAATTTTCAAGATTCATCAAATCGTTTCTGTTTTATAACGTTTTTTCATTTTTTACACTGAAAAGAGGAATGGGTCCCACATCAATAATTTATATTTATATGATAACTATACTGGTATTGCTCGAGTAACCGTACATATTGCTGTCGTAACTATATTATAGTTGTCGGTAATATTGTAGGGTGCTCACAGCAAAATAATATTGCTGTGAGAACAATGACAAAGTATTGTTGCAGCAGCAATACATAGTTTATTTTGATTAACCAAAATCTGGATACACGAGTAATACATTTTCTTCAGTGATATGGTATTTTATTTTTCAACAAATTTTTGGCACAGTGCGTTTCTTACACATAAGAATTGTACACGTAATTATTGTGCACAATTTAGCATTGGACAAATATATCTATATATAATTTGACCAATGCTAAATTGTGTACAATAATTACGTGTATAATTCTTATATGTAAGAAACGCGCTATGCCAAATTTTTGATGGCTTATTTCTTGTGTATTACGCAATAATTTTTTACCAATTACAGCTCATTTTTTACGTATTTCGAAGAAGATTTCAAATCAAGAAGAATATTTAAGATTTATCGATTAGTTTTTGTTTTATAACGTTTTATCATTTTTATGATATTCATGTTTTGAAAATAAAAGATTTAATCACTTTTTACTTGAGTATTATGCGGCATTCTTTGGCCATTCAAAGCTCTTTTTGTATTTTTTGATAAATTTTAAAATTAAAAAAATTAAGAATCATCGATTCGTCTCTGTTTATACCATTTTTCAATGGGTCGATATTTCTGTAATGAATGAATAAATCTGTTGTTCATAAACTCAAACAAAGTTACAATAATACGAAAAAATTTTATTTGTAAAAGTAGCATGCATTATATACATAAATAAAATTAAATCAACAATTATACTGTTGCAGAATTTATTATTGACAATTGAAAAAAAAATGTAACTTAATATGCAAAAGTTTTTTAAGTTTGTACACAATTTAAATATTTTTTCATAATCTATGCTATTCTTTTGCATAGGTTCAAAAAATGTTTTATTTATTTCAGACCATAAATTGAGTTTAAACATAGTCAAGGATATTAACTTTTATTCATTTATAGTTACAAATTTTCTTGAATTATTTAAAATACTAATAGGTGTGCGTAAATAACATTTTTTAATAAACCCTATTTTTATCACAAAAATATGCGTTTACTCTAATAACTTGGAAAAAAATTTTTATTTAATAGTTTCAAAGTAAGAGAAGACTAGAGCATTTTTTAGTTAATTAATACATTTTTTACGTTTTCTTTTCCAATTCAATTCGTAAGGAATAACATTTGAGTTAAAATTTAAGTTCACAGTTAAAACGAGTTTGAATAAATTGTTTTGAATAACTAACTCGAATTATTACACTTATTGAACATTTTTAAGATTTTTTTAATTATATGTTATCGTCTCATCTTAAATTTATTCTTAAAAATAGTATGCCTTATATACATTAAAAAATATTTGAATCAACAATAAAATAAAATATGCTATGCTTTTGGATAAGTTTAAATTACAAGATTTAAATATATAGGGTGGATGTCCGTACTACTGACACCCCACCCAACTACTGACACCCAAATCTATTTCATTATAAATAAAATTTAAACTCTATGAAATAATATCTGAAAAAAATATATAAGTAATCCGCACCTGTTATTAGTATAAGGAATAAACAAATGTGACATCTTTTGATTTCAGAAACTTTTAAAAAATAATAATAAAATTCCAGGCTCCGAAAACGTTTAAAATTATGTTTGTCTTCAGAGTTAACATGAAAATATTGTGAAATAGAGAAGACTATTATTTATATATTAGAGCGATATATGCAATAAAAAATAGTTTAATAGGTAATATTTATATACCAGATATATCTACTAGATATAAAAGGAGACTTATCAAAGGCATTTTATTTAATTATTGGATGGCAGCGTTAGGTACAAGCGTTTTAGACATTTCCGTATTACTGACATGTCTGTAGTTCGGCAAGAAAACGGTGCATTTGCACAACTACTGACACTGCCGCGCGAGTTAGTGAGTACAATCTAGCCTCCTTGTGTTCAACGGTGACGTTCATTTTGCATGATCTTTAACGCTTCCAGGGGAAAGATTTCAAATATTTGTGACAATACATTTAAATTAATCATTTAGATATCTATAAGTAAAAGCTTAAGTACAAAGTATACTTTAAGAATGTTATTTAATTAATAGATATAAAATTAAATATTACTGTTTGGGTATGAAAGTAAATGGGTGTCAATAGTCGGGGTGTCAGTAGTTGGTCCCGGCATATTTTCAGGGTGTCAGTAATAGCTCATGAGAATATTATTATTAATTTCATAAATTTATAATTAAAAATAATCTTTATTGAAATTGCAACCTCGTTTTTATTATCTACATGTAATATATAATGATAAATAAATAGAAAAATATATATTTTAATTTAGCAAATAGTATAAATTATGCAATAATGCAACAATCGATCCTTGGGGGTGTCAGTAGTCAGGACATCCACACTACATATATCAGGATATATTAAAAAGCAATACACTTGTTATTGTTATTTTTCACCACAGTATTAAATAGAATAAATTTTTTTTTTTTTTTTTTTAATTAACGTCGCCATGTTTGTGCTCCCATGTGGTGCTAATCGACGACGGGGATCTGCGGTGTGTTTGTAAACAAAGCACATGGAATTTTTACAGAGGTGCTTGTATCAATCGGCAGAGACTAGGATTCGAACCCGGGTCACCGGCGTGGGAATCCGACACTCTACCGACTGAGCCGCCGCAGGCCCCAAATAGAATAAATAAAGTTCTTATTGGAACAATTTATAAAGTTTGAGGAAGCTAAGTGACAATGAATGGACAGTGGTTTTTTAGTTAATGTTAATAGCTGAAGTTTGAGTTTAGAGAAAAACAGCACCATCAATATACAGACCATCATGTATTGAAATGAAAAAAATACATAAAATCATTTTTTACAAAATGTTCAATTATCCGGTTTGCTTCAACCCTTTTTTAATTATATTCCGCGTAATATTTAAAAATGTTGAATATATAAATGTTAAAGCCGTATTAATTTCCAAATATCGCGTGTGTTGTTTAGAATTACAGTTACAACTATTTTGTATTTTTGCAAAGGTGATTCTAAAATATTCCCTGATACCACATAAAATTTTTATAACGTTTTAAAAATATTTTATTCAAAAACCTTTTAACGTTTATATGAATGAATAAAAAAACGTTTTTATAATGTGTTAAAAACGTTCGTAATGTCTACATTTATGATCATCATACATTTTAGAAACGTGTCAATATTCTTAAATAATTAAAAATATAGTTATACATATAATGTTTTATATAAGTTTACTTCGAACGATATTATTATTTACAGCAAGGTCGTGTTTAAATATACATATTATACATCAAACGCTTAGCTCTTATATTATAGTAAGTAAAAACTGATTACGTCACTTGTGGCTAAGGTTCTGACGTCATCTAGCGGTATAACTACTTTAACTCTTTGACTGGTACATTTAAACGCTTTTAAAACATTCAAATATTACTACTAATTAACACGTTATAAAAACCTTTTTTTAAGTAATTCATATAAACGTTCAAAGGTTTTTAGATAACACGTTTCAAAAATGTTATGTGCTATCATGGTTATGTTTACGTATTATCTGATCTCATTTAAAAAACTCTTTACAGCAATTCCTTGATTTACAAAACAATTTAAAGTTAAAATTAATATGATGAGTTTATCATTGATACAGGTTACGGCATTGAAGCTAAACCGCTGTAGTTTCAATAAACTATGTATTCATAGAACAAAAGTTTGAACTTTCATTTGTTAATAAAATCTTCATTGGTTAAATTTACGATTCATTGAAACTTTAGTGCAACTGCAGGTCTCTCATTCTGTTTAAAAGTAACATTTAGTACCGATGGCACTTAAACTGTGCAGAAATTAGTTACTAACTCGATGTTACTACTATCGAGAAACTGACCAATACAATCCAACCAGATTGAAATCAGTTGAAATTGTGGTCCCTTCAGAATTGAATCATTGAAAAAGCAAACTATTGAAAAAATTATTATTTCTATCTAAAAAACGTGTAGAAGAAATTAAGTCTTGTGAGTTTTATTAATTAAACCTAAGAATTTTGAGAAGTACCTGTTACAAACTTTTATTTATTTATTAATAATTAATATTAACGCTAATGAAATACCACATGCTAAATTTTATTATTTGAAGAAAATAGGACTATTTATAGATTTTTACTTCAAAATTTGAAATGGTGGTTATTACAATTATTAACCAAAGCCTATATAACACATTTTTTCGTATGTTATGTTTGCTGGGTATGATGTGTTTTGTGCAAATGATTGATTGATTTATGTTAAATGCGAGAGAACTTCATTAACTAAGATCAATGTACGACCATGAATTTAGAGAAAGCAATATCACAGTAATTCTGAATTCTTATATTGGTTACTTTTTTCATTGAATTACGGTATTGAGTAAACGACCCGCTTTACTATTACGAAAATGATAAGCTGAGTGAAAGCAAAACAGTGAGAGAAAGATAGTTCTAAGAAATTTACAAACCACATTTTCATGTTGCATGATTCTACGATTTTTACTTATGAATCCTATGCTTGGTATACTTACTTCTCAGTAATTGAAGAGCCGAATGCAAGAACGGTACTAGTACCTTTTTAAATAATTGTTTGGACTTGCACCAGTTATAAGAAAATCTCTGCATTTTACGAAGAAAATTAAAACTTTTGTAACATTTTTGTCACGATTCAGAAAAGTTGTATACCAATTTTGAACTTATTGTATCGCCGACGGCACTACTTAGGAAGAAAATGCATATTTTAAAGATAAAAATAAAGGTTTTTAAAAAAGTTCCTTGCTCAAATCCCTCTGACCAAACCTGTTTAAAGAATTCAGAGATACTTATTAACTTAAATTGATGAAAGCTTGGGATTTTTTAAGTTATATATTGAAGTATTAATTTTGCATACTATTTTCTTTAACCGTCGCCATATTTGGGCTCCCATATGGTGCTAATCGACAATGGGAGTCTGCGGTGTGTTTGTAAACAAAGCACATGCAATTTTTACGAAAGTGTTTGCAACAATCGGCAGAGTCTATGAATCGAACTCTTGACACCGGCGTGGGAATCCGACACTCGGTCGACTGAGCCACCATAGGTCCCAATTATGCATACTATTCCATGTTAATTGATTTACTTTACCGGCTATAACTTCGTTGAATAATCGAATTTTGACATTCAGCTGTTACAGAAATGTGATAAAAAAACATCATTTTTTCTATTTCTTTATCTAAGCATTATTATTCTCGATAAAATTCATCAAGAATTGCAATTCCGTTATTGTATGCAGCCCTTCGATTATACTTACCATTTTAACCACTTCTTTCGTTTTTATTTATTTAATGTCCTGTTCTCAGTTTTGGAAACTATGGCATTGTACATTTTTTAAATATATGTGGTTTTTGAAAAGCCTGGGAAATAAGAGACTAACAACTTTACTGAACTTTCTGCAAATATCTAAGAAAAATATGTTCTTTTTCTATTACATGCTTTTCTTTAACTCACTAACACGCACGTTTGTACCCGTATTTTTCAAATTATGCACAATGAATTCGACTCTCTTCTCCATGTAACAGAGAGCTGAAAATGGGCACAGATACTCGTTTACGGTGACAATACAATGTTCCATCGTCCCAGAACCCGGGCATCCAGGTCGCCGTACACGCGGTCTTATGTGGGGATCATTTCACTAAAGTTACATGTTTTTTCATATATTGCAAAATTAATTTGACCCACTTCTTCATGTCGTAGAGAGATGAAAATTGGCCCAGATACTCATCTCGAGTGACAATACAATATCTTATTATAATATTACGACTCGGACATCCAGGTCGCAGATGACGAAGGTTGGGTATACTTAGGGGCCATCTTCAAAAATTTGGAAAACTTTCAAAATTTCGAAAAATTATGAACATTTGAATTTGAAATATTTAAAAATCTTTGTTATATAAATATTTAATCTTTGTCAAAATATTTAAAAAAATGTTGATTAATTTGAAAAATTCTGAAATATTTTAAAAATTCTGAAAATTCTGAAAATTTTTGGAAATTCTGATAAATGTTAAAAATTCTGAAAACTTAATAATTCTAAAAATTGTTAAAAATTCTGAAAAATGTGAAAAATTTTGAATATATACTGAAGATGTTTGAAAATTCTGAAAAATCGGCAAAATTCTGAAGAATGTTGAAATTTCAGAAAAATTGTAGAAATTCTGAATCATTTTGAAAAGTCTCAAAAATTTGGAAAATTCTGAAAAATGTTAAAAATATAAAATACTTCGTTAATTTAAAAAAATTTGAAAATTCTTGAAGATTTAAAAAATTTCAATAATTTTCGAAAATTCTGAAAAAATTAAAAAATTATGATTTGTGAAAATTGTGAAAAGTTTTAAAAATGCCAAACAATTTTAAAAATTCTAAACAATTTTGAAAATTCTGAAAAATTTTGAAAATCACGATACTTTTTAAACATTTTGAAAATGTTTGAAAATTATGACAAACGTTAAAAGATGAAGAATCGGTCCATTAGGGTCGATCAAAAGTACTTAAATCTCGAATTATCTTCTTGTAACCCCTTCAATATGTTGTAATGGAGAAGCAAACCTGATGTCGCAGATCGCTTCAATTTTTATTTACCTAGGACATAAATGTAAATGACTTTATTATCAATTATTATTTTCTCTTTTATTCGCTTCTACATTTAGAAATAAGTAATTAAAAATCGCTCAAATTTCGTAGCAAATTTAAATATGGAAAGCAGCTGTGAAATAATGGCGGCCAAATCAACTATCTAACATCTT